>FLRD01000099.1:0-228928 GCA_900088485.1 Plasmodium ovale wallikeri | reverse complement strand
ATAGAATATTTTTGGAATAAAATATATTTATGAGATAAAAATACAGTGCCTTTTCTTAATATTTTCTATAAAACTATATATTATTATTATTTTCCCTTAAATATATATTTTACACATTTATGTAATTATAATGGTTCTTTTTTTTTATTTCATCAAAAAGTAGATCTTTTTGTGAAAACATATTTACTTTTAAATAAGAATTAAAAGGAATAATATAAGAAAAAGTGCCCTTTCTCTTGTTATATTGTATTTATATGAACGTATATGAATTTAAATAAAATAACAGAAGGAAATATATGTACTTAATTGTAGGAAACTATTGATAATGGTTGAAGTATGATATTATAAATTTTTATTAAAACTGTATTTTATACCCTAATAATATCTGAATATTGTATATTCCATAATAATTTATTATTATTATCTTTGGACCTTTAATACATTTTTATTTTTTGTTATTTTCTTAATAATCAGGATAAAAATATAATTTCTTTACCGTCAAGTTTGAATTATAGATATTTTAAGAATTATCGCTATGATCTCAATGGAGATCATATAAAATGTGATGAATTACAGGATAAATTAGAAAAAAGGCATTCAAGTATTGAAAAATTGTGTTTAGAACTCACAGGAATTTTACAAAATTTTGACAAATTAAAAATTACTTCATTATCTGATAACGATCATTGTTCAGTTGTTATTTATTGGATGTATGATAACCTGTTTAGTGATATTATTGATAAGAAGGTGCATGAAAACATTAAAGAAATTATTGGTAATATTAACAATATTTGGGACAATTTTAAGGGAAGTAAAGAATGTGCTTTCCAAGGAAATCTAACTGATAGAGATACATTTAATAAAATCAAAAGTTTGTATTATTATGCTCTAGACTATGAAAGTATTGTACTTCAACAACAAAATAAGCATTTCACATGTACTAAGGAATTCAGTGAATATGTTAACTTTTATGTTCAAACTTATAATAAAATAAAAAGTGAATGTGAACAGAAAACTGATGAAGAGTATTGTACAGTGTTGGAAACAATTCATAAAAAAAGGAAAAAGGAGGATTTATCTAAATTAGAACCTTGTATACCACTTGCCAATGAAGAACCTGAAGCAGGAAATAAAATGGAAGATCACCGTGAACAGGAGGAAGATGAAGCTGAATCTGAATTTCCTTACATACAAAGTACTTCAGGAAGTAATGCTGGAATATCCGTTGTTCTTCCAGTTCTCGGAATCTTACTAATTTCTTGCGTTTTCTATAAAGTAAAAGCAAAACAAATATATAACTCAAATTATAATATCTATATATTAGTGATTTTCTTCATGATATGTTAATGATGAACAGTGTAATCTATCATATTTTTTATATATTTAATATGTTTATTAGTTCACACCTATTGGATCATGGTTGCGTTCTAATATTTTAAAGAAAGTATCTACAAGTTACGAGGTAGACGGTGAAACAGCAGAAAATATATTAGAAAACCCCTATGAATTTTCTAGAAGTAATTCAAACGGTAATATGCACATTATAGGCTATCAGTCCATGGAAAACTAAAAATATCATTATATATAACAAGTAATTTATAATTAGAGGGAATAGATATAATCATTATAAATATGTATATAATTCAGAATTTATTAGGCAATCATATAAAAAATTAGAAATACCTCATAAGTATATATATATATGAAAATAGAAAAAGCTCATAATATAAAAAAAATAAAAGAAAAACGATAACTTTAGTAAAAAGCTATTACTCCAGAAAAAAAAAATATATATTTGCTAATATATAAGCTTCTATATCATAATAAAATGTAGTATGAAGGGAAAAAATAAAGAATTCATAATAATATAATTCAAATTAATTCCTTTAGTATATAATTTGAAGAAATATTGATGACATACCTGAAGAGAAAAACAAAAGCTATATTAATAAGTGGATAAATGAAATACACGTATTTCATTAAAAACAAAGGAAAAATGCCATAATATTTGAAGTTCAAGTGAAAATAAAGTTATTTTTTAAGAAATAAAAAAAAAATATTCAATATTTGAAATGGAGATGTATATAGAATTATTCATTCAATAATTTCGTTCCTTCATCAAAGGATGAATACATTAAATAAAAATGTCATGCGTATGCATAATCCATTATATTTAAAACATTATTTAAGTTTCCTAAATTGGTAAGAACTGTAACACCTAATTTTTTAAAATCTTCTAGGTTATTCAATTTCATAATATTTCTACAATGTTTATCACTCATAGTCCTATCCCCCCAAATTATATTCATGTTTTTATATAAATTAACCTCAGACAACAATTTAATAAATGAATCTTGACATAAGAATAAAACATGTGTTATACATGAATTAAATTATTTTATTTCAAAAAAAAGATTTCCATTTTAATTCATGAGTTAGATTGTATTCAAATAAAGATCTATAAAGAATATATTAAAAAATAATTGCACAATATATGCTCAAGCGATACTTAAAGTATAAATAAAATTAATCATTATGTACAACAAAAGTTTATTATTTTCGTAATATCCATATTTATTTATATGAACTATTTGAAAAGAAGAATGAATATGTGAATAATATGTATCCAATTTCATTATAAAGTACTGTAAACATTACATAATTCTACTTTTTACAATTTTAATTATGTTATAAATATTATAAAAAATCTATAATTTAGAACTATAATTTTTGTTATAAAATTAATATTAATTTAAATTTTTATATTCCTATTTCTTCAATTTATTTAATTATGTATAAAATTGTTTATTTCATATAGCTCCAATAATAGAATTGCATTCGAATATAACCAAAACATGTTCATAAAATAGGTATACATCATAATTATTTATATGATACGGATAACTAAAATAATATCAAAAAGAAATTTGTCACAATTGAATTCATAATTACTCTTTATTTCGTATATATTTTGGCCTCTATAATAAAATATTTATATATTCCAAAATATTCAAAATTAAAAAAATAGAATGTAGATTTCAATAAGAAATAGTATTTTGCTTTTATATTAGGCTTTATTGAATCTATAATTAATATACTATTTTTATATTCCTATGTTATTTATAAGAAAATATGAATTATCTATATACTCAGTTTCACATTTTTATAATAGAAATTTTGTTTCCTCTTTCATTATTAATTTATAAATTTTTTCTGTAAATTGCAGGGCATATTAGACAGTTATAAAAATGATATAAACATTAGCTTTACGTATATATCCAATACAAAGAAATTTTATTAGTATTCTCATTATATTTCTTTCGTTTGATATTGTATGGTAAATTTAAATGTTTATTAAAGTGCGAAGAAAATACTCATGAAATAAAAGTTCCCGTAGGAATTAAATACTTCATTTATTGGTTGTATTATGATTTCTTAAAAAAGAATAAACATAGCGATAACACTTATATGTTCTATAAAATTATAATAGGACCACGTTAAAGCTATTTCTTTTAGAATATATTCAATGGATATATATAGCGCATTACAAATTTGTTTCAAAAAATTAAAAATTTATATGAACTACAAAACACATTTGACAAATTAAAAAGTGCATAAATACCATGAGGTAGTGTATTTATATTTTATCTAAATAATATTATATATTATATGTATATCAGTTATATTAATATACGTAAGGAATTTTAATGAAGAGAGTTCTTATATTTAATAAGGAAAATTTAGGGTAGTACAAGACGATTTAATGAAAATGTAAAATGTCTTATGTGTTTGAAAAAAATTCTTATTATTTGTACAAAAATAATATAATAGTTAATATTACAATCATTATAAAAAAAGTACCTCCTGTCTGTTCATTTTTGCTGTTTGCGATCTATAATATGTTATTTAAAAAGCGTAATAATACTATCATTCATTTTAAATGTATTTATAAAGATTTGATTGTTGTAGTTACTTTTAACTTTTAAAGGATAATTTCCTTTTATTATAATAGAAACATAGTTTGATACAAGAATAAATCCTATAATAGATAGGATGAAAAAAACAGTAAAAAATATATATTAACAAAAAAAGCAATTAGTGCATTCTTGTAAAACATATGCTAGTAATTCCGTAAATATATGTTATCATTTGGTATTTAATTCTGCCGTATTTTTCTGAAAGGTATATAATATGATGCAATAATTTTATTTAAAGAACATATAACAAATAATATAAGAAATTAAATCATTATAATAGCATTAATGAAAAACAATTAATACACAAAAAATTGAAATAAAAATCATAAAAATTATGCATAATTAAAATGTAAAGTAAAGAATACATAAAAAATATTAAAAATAGGTTAATATATTAAAAGATGCCTTTCTAAATTATCAAAGTTTTTCACTATAGTGATTTTAATATAAATAAGTTGAAAAATATGTGTTTATATGTATATAATTATAATAAATATGTTTTTAAAGAAAAAAAAATTGGTGAATTTACGCATATGTTATATTCATATAAGATTTCATATTTAATATAGTAAATATATATATATATATATTATATATATTTAATTTATGAATTCATACCACATATAGAAAATATTAATATCGTAACTAAAATAATACAAGAGATTCATATTATTAATATAGAGTATTATATAAAAGATGCATATATTGAAATATAACTAAACATATGCATATGACTACAACTGCGATTTTCAAAATTTTTGCATTATTGGTAATATTAAATAAAAAAAATAAAAATTAATAAATTTTATTATTTCAAGTGCATGGAATAGGTATTATGTTCTTTCCTGACAAATTTAAAGGAAATAGGGAAAACTTATTGATAATATATATTTCTAATGAATTTACTAATTTTTCTAATTAAAAGTATTCATATTACAATATTTTTATATAATAAAATACAAAACATTAATTTTTTAAAATGCAACCAAATAAGTTTCTTGTATAAAATTTTTCATATATAAATATATAGGTGTGCATTTATGAGCATTACATTAATTATAGATAACTATATAAATTACCTAATAATATGGAAAATTCAGTTGTAATATGTATAGATCAATAATTTACATAATTAAATATAAAAATTTTATTTCAATATGAAAATAAAACATGAATATTCATGAAAGTACAACAGATAGTTATATTTCATTTTATATTAAATGAAATATTCTCATGTAAATTATTATATTTTTTATGTTTTTCCTGATGTATAACATTAGAATAAATAAATTTCAAGGATAATAACTTACACATGATGCATAATAATTTTTAATAATGAAAGACTATTCAGTATATATATATATTACATATAATGATATTCTTTCGTTTCCTTTAAGTATATCATCTAAAAAGCAAAATGCACAGTTTAATATATTTGTTTTTGTATAATATAAAAATTTCGTATTAGTAAATATTCTATAATAATGAATTTCTTTAATTTTCTTTTGGTGTATATGTATATGCATTTATCATGTAAATAAGAATTAAACTCCGCAATAGTACTATCACATTTGATTATTATGTATGTTAAGAAAGTTATTCACACTAATTATATATTTTGTTATATAGTTTCTATAAATTTATAATAATCATTAGTTACATTTATTTTATTTCTTTTCTTACTAAAATTATCATTTCTTTGTTTTTTTTTATGGTAAATATATTCCCCCTGAATTGCATAAATATATTTATCTTTAATCATTTTTAAAATTAGAAGTATCCAATACATTAATAAATATAAATATTCATTTGATTTTTTCTAATTATTTATTATAGTAAGATGGAGATAAAATATAAAAAGGCAAGAAAAAACATTTTTTCTTTATTATTCCATTGTTTGTATAATTGTTTCATACATGATATAAAAAAAAAAAATTTTAACCTTGTACGATAAATATTCTTGGAAAAAATGGAAAAGCGCATATAATTAATGAATTAAAGTTATTATAAAACGAATATTAATATTTAGTTTATATATAATTAATAGGAAGTTCATATAATTTCAAGTGTATATTATAAATAAAATAAAATGCTCATATCAAAATTTTAAAAATATATTTTTTTTTATTATATGTTCTCTTTCATAATATAATTACTTATAATTTGAACAATAATATGCCAAATATTTTTATAATAATATATTAAAAAAATTATTTGTTTCATGTAATATTATACTGAGGCGATTTATATAATAACTGCATAATCGTAATTTTAATATTTTCTTTTAGGACAAGCAGCTAATGTACATAAATGACTAAAAAATGTATTTCTTTCTTCTTATATATAGTAAATCTTAAATAGAAACTTCTATAATGTATATTTTTATTGGATTCACAAAAAAATTATATGATATGTATTTCTGTAAATATAATTTACCTATTTAAAGCTTATCATAAAGTGTCCAATTTAAATTTCATATAATTTATTCAAAAATATAAAAAATTAATAATAATTCGTAAAAACTATATTTAAATATATAATTAATGCATTATAGCTCGATGCATATAGACAATGTATATAATTACACCAAAGTAATTAAAAAATTATACCATATACGTGAAATAGTAAATGATTTCAGTAACATATTCTTTGAGAATATGTTACCAGTAAAAAGCATTTTAATTTATATAAATGAAAAGAATTTCCTACCTTAGATGGAAATTTCCTAATACTAGATACATCTGGACACATGTTCGTATAAATATTAAAATAATTACATATTTAGAGTAATATAAAGAGATATATTAAAATAAAGAAATAGAAAGAAAAAATAATAATATTATCATAGATACAAAACATCATCCTACATGTAGCTATACCTGCGATTAATAAGAATCCATTCTTTTATTGAAGTTCAAATATTTGTAAATATTGATTTATAGCAAAATCAATATTCTTATTATTAAAAATTAAAGAATTTAAAAAAATGTAAAAAAACATAAAAATGTATTTTTATAAGATGTTTTAAGTAATATTTTCTTAAATTTTACCTAACATATAACAATTCTCTCTAAATTTTAGATACGAAATACAGTACAAATAAAATTAGTAATATAGTTATAATGAATAATTAACAACATTATTTTCCATATATTACTAATACATATGATTATAATTAATATATTAAATCAAGATTATACCCTGAAATTATAATACTAGTATATAAATATAGCATATCAACAATGTGTGGGTATTCACAAAAAATTACAACTATTTAAAATTTTCTTTTATTTAGATATCATTAAGAAAATAGATTCTTATTACTTATATTATTAGAAATATAACTTTATATAGATTAATGTTTATTATAAATAAGAATTTGTTCTTTTATATCGTTGTTTATGCATATTTATGCTATAAAAATGAGAGATCTTAGTGAGATATTTTGAACATCACATAGATTATTTAAAATGGTATATTAACATAATAAGTAATATTTGATAATTATTTTTTTACAATTATTTTAAATTACTATATTTTATACAGTTCATTTTTATATATTTCCTTCATTTACAAAATTCAGTCAAACATAAAAATAATATTGAGGATCTATTAATTTTTATCTATATCAACAGTATAAGGAATAATGAAATGTATTATATAATAATGAACATAAAATTTAATTATATGCGTATAATTTTAATTAAATAAGCTACATATAAAATGTATATTATATTATAATTAATATATAGCAGATAAATTATATATTCTTAATTAAGTTAAATATAATTAATGCTTGTATATATATATATATATGTATTATGTACCTTTTATTTATATATATGAAATAAAATATCAAAATTTTATAAATTACATACAATAAAATTATACAAAATATAAGTGAACAAATTACATTCTAAATTTTCTAACTCTTTATATTTTCCTGTTAATGAAGTAAACAATAATGTTTTTTCTTTTTTTACCATTATAAAAGTTATGGTTTTGTAGCATACAATAATATAAATAATAATAATATAAAACAAAAGATAAGTGATATAACATTATAACATATGTGTTCAAATATTTAATATTGGTAGCATTAATATCCCTTTAGTACAATTGTTTTTAATATTATAATACAATAGTACATTTATAATTGGAAATTACTCTCAATTATTTTAACTTATCTCTTCTAAAACAAGATGGGGTCTACAGAAATAGATGATATGGTGAATATACATTTTTTAATAATATTTTAAACCATATATTTTTATCTAATCATTTTATTGCTATTTTAACATAAAACTGATATAACCTATCGTCACATATATGACTGTTTATATATATGCCTTTTTATTATTTATATGAAGAAAAATATTTTAAAAGAATTACCAACATGTGCAATGTATGAACAATTTAGAAAACAATATAATGAATAAATTTGTAATAATCATTTTAATGACTTATTAAAGATACACGTGCAGAATAATAAAATAAAGAATTTTTGTAAAAGCATTTGAGGAATTGCAAAATATCTATCTGAAAATGTAAAAAATATTGATATTAGTGAAGATTTATCATATTCATATTTCTATATATATAGTGAAATAAAAAAAATAATTTTAGCTTTAATATGGTAGTTATAAACCAAATTTTATGTCATATTTATTTGGAATTGTACCTTATAAGTAATGTTTTATTAAATAAGAAGTGTTCTTTAAAAGATCAACCTGACATTATCGAGATAGACAAATGGAATTATAAGAAAATCATGTATGATTAATATCAAAATTATAATCTCATTAAAGATAATTCCATAGATCATGACGCATGCAAAAAATATAAGGAATACGTTAATAAAGTTAAAAAAAATACGAAATAACATACAATGAATGTTGTAGTATACGTCTTTATCAATGTAGATAATATTTCTTTTAATGTAAAGAAATAGTAAATGCGCAGATACTGAGAGATGAAATAAATTGTTCTGAATTAACGATAGGTAATTCTGGTAAAGCATAAATAGACAAATATAATGTTTCTTCTATTAGTGGAACTCTTAAAACATCCATGTTTATCATTAGCCCATTGATTTGACAAATACTATTATTTTCCTTTTTTTACAAAGTAAATACGTAATTCATTTATACCCTAAAATATTATACGTTGTAATTTTTGTTTTATCTCAAGTAAAAAATTATAATAATGTAGTAAATATATAGTATATTTTCTTACTTTTTCTATAATATAATAGTTTTCTTCCTTAGGACCATGGTTAAATAACAAAATACAACAAAAAATTAATATAAAACCAATTTAACATAAAGAAAACACTGAAGAATCGTTAGCTAATACATCAGAGTATGCTAATGTAAATTCAAATCATATTCTATATCGTACAGCTATGAATATATATGATATTTTGTACCAATGAAGAAAATTATATTTTTTAATTTAGCAAAATTACTTTAAAAAAACAAAAGAAAATACATTTACTTGTTAAATCATAATCTTGGTAAAACCATGAAAAGAAAAATATATAATGTATATCTCAAAAAGTAAAATGACCATTAATTTGATAATATATTTTTTTGTCTCCCCCTTAATTAAAAGATTAAAATGGATATGTATCTTCTATTAATTTACTATATATAATAAAACATATTTAATAGTTGTTCTATAAAATATAAAAAGGGTCGTGTTCTATATATATATAAGCAATATGTACATTTCAGAAATATATTAAAAATAATATTCATTTAAAAAATTACCTTTAATTATACAAAAATTATGTGTCAATAAATAGAGAAATTAATAAAACACTTAAATACAAACACAAAGAAAACTGGAAAAAATAAACATCTCTAATTCCTTATGATATTACAAAAAATATTCTACACATATGCAAATGGCTATGCCATTTTTATTGTGTTGTATTTTCATTTATATTGTAAAAATATATACATGAATATAAATAAAGCATTAAATTTTTTAATAGAAAATAACATATAATGTCGTGTACCTAACAACAATGTAAATGCAATCTCAATATTCATTATTACAAAAATGTATATAAAAATATATATAAAAATAACTTATTATTTATTAATATTTTTACCAATTTATTTTAGAAACAACTAAAATATAAAAACCCACAACATCATTTATGTTCTGTTAGCAGAAGTAACTTTTTTATAGTGTAGGTAATGACAAGAAAATATATTTATTTCTTATTAACAAACTTTTAGTAGATATCCTCCTTTTCTAAATAATATATTTATGCACAATTTTATTAATTTACTTTTTATTATGTTATTTGTATGCTAATTTATCTTATTAAATATATAAAACAACATTGTGACATTGTATAAATACATTATCATTTTTTATATACTTTTAAAATATTAAATTATATTCGTATGTGACAATTAACAAAATAAGTATATAAAATATGTTTAATACATTATAATACTGTTTACATAGCATAATTTTTTTATATGTATTTTTCTTTTTTTTTTTTTTTTTTTTACAATACTCCATTAAACTTTTTCTATTATAGAGAAATATGAAAGCTTTTCTTACATTCTTGTTCAAGAATCATGTAAGAATATATATATTATTGATAATATATATAATAACTATAGAATTAAAATATTTCGAACATCATTTCATTTTTATATTTAACATAAATGTTATATGATAACTGTATTAGATTTATAAAAATGAGTATATATATATAATTTTTTCTATAAATATTCAGCATAACTTAGTTAATAAAAAAAGTATTTTAATATAAAAAAGTAAAGTAAATTCTCTATCTTTTTTTTAATTTTGTGAATATTAGGAATAACTAAATATATCGATAGTAAATATTAAAATGATTATATATTTATTATTGGAAATACAAACATAATTAAATAAAAAAAAGTTTAATTAAAAAAGAAAAAGTAAATATATATAAATAAAAAAGAAAAATATGTAATGTAACTTTCTCTGTTATAAATACTAATACACTTTCTCATTCGGATGCTCATATACGTAATATTAAACTGTCACTTTCTTATAGATAATGATTGTAACACAAGATAATGAAATCCAAAATGTAGTTATATTGATATTGAAATATAAGTCATTAGTAGATATGTATCAATTTTTTCTTAAAATATATTTAACTTATTTCGTTTTCCTTTTATGCACAATGTGATTATCGGAAAAAGTATACAGTATTTTTATTTTAGATGAATTTTTATATGTGCTTTTTTCTACATTTTACACAAAAAATACATATTAAAAAGAAATTCAATAATATATATCTTAAAAATTAAATACTGTTAATTTTGTTATGAGTTATCAACTATAAACCTATAAGAATTCATAATGGAAAAAAAAAATTTGTGCATTTATACATATATGTAATGGGCTTCATATATATATGCATACTTATAAAAAATATTATTAATTATTCATCCTTATTATGAATTTATATTTATAATAAAGTTATTACCGTTATATTTTTAAAAGTATATTTACACGGTATTAGCGAGAGATGCTGATTTGATAAAATTAACATCGCTTAAATAATTTTCAAATTGTATATTAAACTTGTAAAGAAGAATATATAATTAAGTTTTATTACAATAATATAAATTTCTGTTTTGTATACTATTGATTTTTGGACTTATTGTTCAGTTTAATAATAAGTTTATAATATATAATATTAAGGAATTATCAATTTGTAAATGCATCAGCTGTGCTATGAAAAATAAATTTGATTTTCTATTTATACCTAACATATTTTGTTATTTTAACGTGTATATTCTTAAATATTCTGCGCAAAATATAAATCTTTTTTTTATAATTTTTAGGGATACTTTTTTTTAAATATTAATTGATGTTTAGAGTAAATGTATCTTATAGTTATATGCATATTGTAAATGCTCATTTAATACATATTAATTAGAACTAATATATTTTGTTCAAACATGTACACTATATTAATTCTATATATGTAAATATGTTCATAAAAATGCTTTAATATACTTTATATGTTTTCCATTATTTTCTATTGTTAGTATAACCAATTTTATATATTTTTACATTATTTCATAAATATTAATGATTTATATTATACATTACACAATATCAAGATTGTCTAAAATATAATTTATATTATATATCATTATAAGGCATACATTCTTATAAGTATCATCATTCGAAAATATATTTAACTACAACATCCATTGTATACATTGATATTTAAATATCATTATATTTACTGTATTGCCTTTATTTCATATATCCATTACATTTTCAAACAAGATGGACACCCTAGGAATTGATGAACTGGTGTATATTCATTTTTATTAATAATGTATAATATTTTTTTATTTTCTTGCAATTACGAATTAAACATAATAAAAATTAACTTTTTTTGAAAATTAATTTAACTATATGTATATGTATCCTTTATTCTTTTGTATATGCAGGAAAAGAGTTTAACACATTTACCAGCATATAAAATATATGATTTTTTTGAAAAGCAAAAGTATGAGAACTACTGTGAGATCTATTTTAAAGAAGTATTAGAGTTACAAGGTAAACATGACGGAATTAAGGATCTTTGTTACAATATAGGAGGAATTTTTAAAAATATCTATGAAGAATTTCAAAAAGAAAAAGACATTACTGAAAAATGTGCATATTTAAATTTTTATTTATATAATAAAATAAAAAAAAAATTTGGCTCTAATAAGACCACGGATGTTCAAAATATTATTTCGGCTTTTTTTGATGGATGGTTTAAAATCAAAGAAGAACTGCTGAATCGTAATTGTAGCTCTAAATATGATAGTTTAAATACAGATTTGGAAAAATGGAAAGGTATGAAATGCATGTATGATTATAATAAAAATTATAGTTACATTGAAAAAAATTATTCTAATAATGATGAACAATGTAAGAGTTATATTCAATACCTTAAAAGTATTATACCATTGTATGTAAAATACAAAGGTGAATGTTGCAGTAGTGGATATGCATGTGTATTTTACTATTATTATTGTGAACAAAGAGGTAATCCTGATGAACTCTTAGAAAAATTAAAAAGTCACTTAAAACAAAAAGAAACTTTGCAATCCCTTGGACCTGGAAATGATGTAGGATCACATGAAGGACAACCCTTAATTGGTGAATTTCCAGCTAAGGGAGAAGAAGGGGATAATGATACTTCTATTAATCCGCTTAAAATTTCCATGTTCGTCATTAACCCTTTGATAGGATCAATTTTAGTTTTTTACCTTCTTAATAAAGTTAAAAAAATATTCATTTATGATTGAACATTTTTTGCATTAAAAAATGTAATATATCTTGAGTAACACTACATAATAAAACAAATATGCCGTATATTATTTTCTTATTTTTATTTTATAAAAGTTTTCTCCCTTAGGACATTGGATACGCAGTAAAATGCATCGAAATATAAATATAAAACATATTTCAGATAATGAAGACAATAATGAAGTATTAGGATATACATCAGAGTATGCTGATATAGATTTGAATGATATTCCTTATAATATATCGTATCAGCATATATGATATTTTGTAATCATATAGAAGATCACATTTTTTAAATTAGTACAATTATTTTAAGAAACAAAAAAAAAACTATTTGTATGAAAATTTATATTCATGAAAAAGAGATAAAAATATATATATACACGAATACTACGTATAAATCTTCATTTCAAAGGAATAGTTATAAATATGCTGTTATAATATATGCATGTACTTATATAATATATAGTCCATAAAGTAAAACTCTATTTATCTGGGTAAAATATTTATTTATTCCCCCTAAATCATATGTCAAAAATGAAATACCTACTGTATTAACATATTATACATAGGAAAATATATGTACTAGTTATATATAATAAAAAAAGTGTTTTATCACTATATAAACATAAAAAACATTATATGTCAAAAGTAGATTAAACGTAATATCCATTATAAACAATTTGTAATAATACAAAAATATAAATACTTAAAAATTGAAATAAATAAAGCATTTGAGTTATAACATAAAACAAATGGGGAAAAAATAGAAATCTCTAATGCCTTATGATAATACAAAATATATGGCACACATTTGAAAATGATTATGCCATGTTTTATTTTATTACATTTTTATTTATTTAATGAAATATATTTGATAAGACATAATAAACATGTGATAACATTATGAGCAAACGTTTTATACTAATTTATATTTAATAGAAGTCAAGCCATTTTAATCTTGTTCTTTGTAAAAATATATATACTTATAAATTATAAGCAAAATTATTATTTAGTAAAACTGCTAATAATATTTACAGCAAATAATAAAGCAGCAAGTGTATATTAAAACATATAATTTGATATTAATGATTTCACAAAAGTTCACATTGAAAAATAGAAAAAAGGTATATTTTCCTTTTATAATATTTTTACTATATATGTGCCTAAAACAATATATATAAAAATAACACATTTTACTAATTAATATTTTATTATTTAATTACATACATTAATTTTATGTCCCCTTTATAGAACTCGATTCATCATCTTACACTGCTTACATTCCATTACAAAAATACATTTTAAAGTTAAATATAAATATCAGAATAATAAAAAAATATACATAAATTATCTTTCATGCACTATAATATATGATTGATAACATATCTTTTTTGCAGATATATTTTTTTTTGGAATATTAAAATAAGATAAAATAAATGGTTATAATATTCACGATTATATAATATAAATTCTAATTTTATAAAAATAATAATGACATTACAATTTTCTTTTAATTAGGATTTCACATGAATACAAACATTGAAATATATTGAGGAAATAATATGTAAATTATAAATTTGTATGATACTTCCTTTAAAAACATTTACATAAATTACAAAGATTTTAATTCCTTCACATCTCTATTTGTTGTTCATTAATAGAATAATCATAACATACTTTTACAAAATTTTTAGTATCTCTAAATATCATATTCATATAATTTATCTTTATTTTATATAATGGTTAAAAATTATAATATATAATTAACACACTTTTAATCCCCATTAGAAAGTAAAGCACAAAACTATCCAAACTATATTTTTATTGGTACTAATAAATTATATACATAATTTTTTTTTATATGATTTTCAATAGAGTTGTTTCAATGCACTAATAAGTGTAATTCTTCAAAAAATAATAAAACACAAAAAAATTAATGCATACAACTAAGTTTACATAAAAAAAATTGAATTTTCTTCAATATTTTTGCAATAGAAAAAAAAATTACACTATATTAATTATTGATATATACACTATACTGTTAAAGAATTACTTTTTGTAATTAAATAACCTATTTCATATCACATTATCATTTAATATTTGAACAAAAATACTGTATACAAAAATTTTTATTTGCATTTAAAATTTTAGTTTAACGAAATAAAATTTATAAATATATGTATCTTATAATAATTAAAATAGTAAAATAACAATAATTTTTTTGTAAATAGTTTACTTTTAATTTAAATTAAGAATAGATTGACAAGTTATTTAAAAGTTTCTTATATATATTTTTTAATAAATAATTGATTTTATTAATGCACATAAAGCATTAAAAGATATACGTCAAATATTCTTTTTCTTCAAAAAATATACTATTTTTATATTTGAATTTTATCTGAATTTAGTTTTATTCTATTAAAAATATATTGCTTTAAAAATTTTTTAATGATAATACATATAAATATATTCCTAAATATGTAGGGAAAATAGGCTATTGTGCTACATATAGACAATGCACATAAACAGCACAATGTAGATAACAAATTATATTTTCCTCTCGAAGTAATAAATTATTTTATTAACTTCAATTTTTGAGTATTCTTATAAATAAAAAGCATTCAGATATATATAAATAAAATGAATTTCCACCGTTATGTAAAAGCTCTCAAATACTATGTGTATTTATATATACGTATGGATAAATATATAAATATATATATATTTAGTATAATATAAAAAGATATATTTAAATTAAGGAATATAAAATATAATGTTAGCGCACATACATAAGTAATATATTACACTTAACTGACAATACTATTATTAGTAATGCATTCTTTTATTCTCGTTTCGATATTTGCAATATTGAATTACATTAAAATAAGTATTGATTTGTTTAAAAATTAAATAAATTAGAAAACAGTAATGAATAAATAAAAATGTAGTTTTATAACATATTTTCAAAAATATTTTTAAAAAATTTCATCAGCAATTCTTTCTAAATATTAGTTACAAAATACCGTACAAATAAAATTTATTATATAATAATATTATCATAAATATTTGTCAAAATTAATTTCCATATATTACAAAAAAATTAATAATTATAATAACAATACTAAAACAAAACTATATACAGAAATTATAATGCTACTATTTTAAATTTAGAATATCCACAAAATTTGGGGAATTCATAAAAATAACTCTTATTCTAAAATTTCTTATATTTGTATATCATTAAATACATGTATTTCTTATTATTTATATTATTATAAATATATATTTATATATATTAATATTTATAACAAAAAGGAATTATTTTTTATATCATTGTTTATTCATATTTATGCGGTAGAATCGAAAGATATTAGTGAGATGGTTTGAACATCACATAAATTACTTTAATATTGTATATTAAAATTATAAGTAAGATTATCTAATTATTATTTTTTACAACTAATTTAAATTTATATCTTTAATACGTTTTATTTTTATATATTTCCTAATATATGGAATTCAATTATACATACTAATAATATTGGGGAAATACCAAATGATATATACATAAATAATTTTAGGAATAATAAAGTAGGCTATTTAATAATGAAGGAACTATTTAATTATAAAAATATTATTTTAATTAAATATATTATAAAATAAATGTATATTATATTACAATATATATATATGTATCTCAAGGTTATATATTCTTATATATATTAAACAAAATGCTTGTGTATGTATATGTAAATGTATTATGTATCTTTTATTTATATATACATATCAAAATAAAAAAATTTTCTAAATCACATACATTAAAATTATAAAATATATATATGAAGAAATTATATAATAAAATTATCAACTGCTTACCGTTTCCTGTTAATCGTGTAAAAAATGAAGTTGTTTTTTTTTTTTTTCTCATATATAGTTTATGCTTTTATAGCATACAATATAATAAAGAATTACAATATAAAATAAGAACTAAAAGGTATAACTTTATAACATATTTGTTCGAAAATTTATTATTGAAGGCATTAATATCCCTTTAGTATAATTATTTTAAATATTGTAATACATAAGCACATTTATAATTGGAAATTTCTCTTGATTTATTCTAACTTATAAATTCTAGAAGAAAATGGGATCTTCAGCAATAGATGATATGGTGAATATACATTTATTAATAATATTGTAATCTATACATTTTTATCTATCTTTTTAATTACTAATTAAACATAAAATGTATGTAACATCTCGTGAATTAAATAACTGTTTATATTTACATCATTATATTATTTATGTGCAGGAAAGTATTTTAAAAGAGTTACCATCATATGCAATATATGAACAATTTAGTAAACTATTTAATGAAAAGTTTTGTCAAGAAAATTTTACCAAGTTATTAAAATTACAAGATCAAAACAGTAATATAACCGAATTCTGCCATAATATTTCAGGAATTATACAACATATGTCTAAAAATAAAGAAGGAAATTATATTAGTGAAAATTGCGCATATGTAAATTTTTATATATATGATAGAATTAAAATAAAGTTTAACCCTTATTCGGAAGTTGTCAATAACATTTTGCGTGATATCTATTTAGAGTGGTATCTTATGAATCTAAAATTATTAGAAAACAAATGTTCTTTTAAATATCATTATAATAATAATGAGATAGAAGAATGGAATGATATGAAAATTATTTATGATTATACAAAAAATTATAATTACATTAAAGATAATACCAATGATTATGACACATGCAAAAAATATGAGAAATATCTTAATAAAGTCAAAACAATATATGAAAAAAAGAACAGCGAATGTTGTAACAAAGATAATGGCCAATGTAAAATTTATTCCTTTGAATGTAAAACAATAAAACATCCTGATATGCTACTACAGAAAATAAATTGTCCTGGTTTAGCCAAAGATAATTCCCGTGAAACACAAGCAGATCGGAATAATGCTTCCTCTGATAATGGGCCTCTTAAAACATCCATGGTTGCTATTGGTCCATTTATTGGGATATTAGTTTCCTTTTTTTTTTTTTACAAAGTAAATACATAATTCATTTATAAACTAAAATGTTATATTTTGTAATATGCATTTTATCTCTATTAAAAATTTATTATGGTAAAATAAATATGTCGCATCTTATTTTCTTATTCCTATAATATGCTAGTTTTCTCCCTTAGGACCATGGTTACGCAACAAAATACATCAAAATATAAATATAAAACATATTTCAGATCAAGAGGACACCAAAAAATCATTAGCATATACAACAGAATATGCATATATTAATTCTGATGATATGAAATATAATATTTCTTATCAACATGTATGATAATTCACGCTAATGTGGAAAATATTATTTAAATTAGCACAATTGTATTATAAAGAAAAAAGAATATATTTATGAAGAAACCCGTTTTCTTAGACTAAAAATAATATGTATGTGCGAATAAAAGGCATAGAAATGTATACCAAAGGAGTAATTATATTGTTACTCTAAAAATATATACCACATATATAAATAATATATAGATTAAAATGTAAAATTCCATTAACCATGGCAAAATATTTCATTATATTCCAATAAATTAAAATAGGAAAGTGGAAATATATCTTCTATTAATATAATATAATATAATATAAACAGTAAAAGACATTTATTAGTTGTTCTATAGAATATAGAAAGCGTTATATCAATATATATTTACAATAAATTGATATTCCATAAATATATTTAAAATAATGTTCATTATACATAACTTGTAATCAGGCAAAAATTATATGCCATTAAAAATAGAGGTAAATAGAGCGCTTCAATGCTAGCACAAAGAAAATTAAAAAATATATATAAATCTCTAATTCCTCATGAAAATAGAAAATTCAATGCACACATTTGAAAATGGCTATGTCATGTTTTATTTTGTTACATTTTCATTTATATCATTAAAATATTTATAAAGACAAAAATAAAACTTTCAGTTATATAAAAAAAATAACACATAATGTTTGTCCCTATTAACAAAGCAAATACGAGCTCAATATATATTGTTACAAAAATATATTTTAAAAAATATGTAAAAGTAGTTTATTATTTATTAAATTTTTGAACAATATTTTTTAGAAGCAACTAAAATATAAAAACGCAAAATAATATATATATTATAATAGTAATAACAATTTTATAATAGATTCGTTAATGAAATAAAATTAATGTATTTTTCTTTTAAAAAATATATAGTATATATTTTTCTTTTTCATAATTATATATTTCTTACAAAATTTTATTAATTTTTCTTTTAATATGTTAATTTTATGCTAATCTCTTATTAAATATATAAAACAGTACTGTTAATTTTGTACGAATACATTATCATTTTCCATATACATTAAAAATAATAAGTTATATTTATGCATATCAAGTAACTAAAATATGTATATAAATATGTTTAATACATCATATGGTAGTTTACATAGTATAATTGTTTTACATTTTTTTTTTTATAAAATATTCCATTAAAATCTTTCTAGAATATAGTAATACGGAAAATGTGATTACATTCGTGTTAATGAATAATATATATATACATATATTATTATTAATACATACAATAATTATTATATAAAAATATTTCTAACATCATTTCATTTTTAGGTTTAACAGAAATGACTTATAATTATTACATTCATCACATGAACATAAATATATACATAGCCTTTTTATAAATAATCATCATAACTAAATTAATAAAAAAAGTATTTCAATATAAAAAAGTAAGGTAAGTTTTTGATCTTATTTAAATATCATTAACATAAGGAGCAACTAAATATACCAAAGTGAAAACAACAAAATAATTATACATTTGTTAGAGAATATATAAGTATAATAAAATAGAAAATATTTTAATTATAAAAGAAGAAAATAAATATAATAGGAAAATATGAAACGTAACTTACACGTATATAAAATAATGCAAGTTCCCATTCCTGTGCCACTATTAGTAATATTAAACAGTTACTTTATTATCTATAATGATTAAAATATAAAATAAAGAACCACAAAATGTAGTATTAATTGTATTGAAATATAAGACATTAATAAATATATTGCAACATTTTCTTAAAATATATTTGGCATATTTCGTTTTCGTTTTATATACAAAAAAAATATAGAATAAAAGACATTGTATTTTTATTTTATACTAATTTTTATATACGTCTTATTTCACATTTTTAGCAAAATATTATTCTTAAAAACAATTTCAATAATATGTATATTAAAAATATAACCCTATTAGTTTAGTTTGGGATATCAAGTATAAATATTTCAGAATTCATGATAGTGAAACTTTTTTTATATCTTGCTATATTTGTAAGTCACTAAGTATATATATAAGTATATACATATTTATGGAAAATATTATTAACAATATATCTTGATTATTCGTTTATATTAATAATAATAAAAAATATTTTATCCTACATTTTATTGTCTTTTATATTTATACGATAGAATCGAGAGATATTCAACAGATAAATTGAATATCAATGAAATATCTTTTAAATTGTATATTAAACTTGTAAAGAAGAATTTTTAATTATGTTTTATTAAAAAAATATAAATTATTGGGTTATATATTTTTTATTTTTAGATTTATAATTCAATTTCATAATAAGCTTAAAACATTTAATGTTAAGGATATATACATTTGTAATTGAGTCAGGAGTATTATGAATAATAAATAAAATTTTTTTATTTACGCTCAATATATTTTGTTATAATAACATGTATATTATTATATATATTACTGAAAAAATACATATTTTTTCATTATTTTTTTTAATATTCATGCTTTATATATTATTAAATAAGTTTATAATAAATAAAACTTGCGTATATATGCCCATAATATACGTTAAACTAATAAATATTATTTATAAGTAATATACTTTTTTAGAATACTCCTACATGTTTAATAAGTTATATGTATGTATATAGGCAGAAATAAAATAACACATCATAGAACTCATTTTCCATTTATCATTATTCGTATATAATATTTCCTTTTTTTTTAAGAAATATTAATGTTTTATATGATGCATTATACTGTATGAACATTATTTAATATAGAATTTATATGATATATCTTAGTTAAACATATATGCTTATATTTATACTTGTTAACATATATATAAATAGAAAAACCATTGTGTATGTTCTTATTTAAAAACCGGTGTATTTACATTATTGCCTTTATTTCATATATTGCTTATATTGGGGGGAAAGATGGGAACATTAGAAATTGATAAAATGGTTAATATTAATTTTTATCAATATTGTGTGTATACATTTTTTTTTTATATGTTCAATTACTAATTAAACCCAATAAAAATTCACTGTAGCTGGAAATTCATTTAATTGCATGCACGTATGTCCTTTCTATTTTTGCTTATGTAGGAAAGTAGTTTAACACATTTACCATCATATATTATGTATAATAATTTTAAAACACAGAATGATGAAGCATATTGTAATACAAATTTTAAAGAGCTTTTACAGATAAATAATAAGGATAGTTCAATTAAGGATCTATGTAAGAACGCTGCAGGAATTTTAAAACACATTGCGGAAGAATTAAAAAAAGATGTTGATATATCGGTACATTGCGTTTATTTTAATTTTTATATATATGATCAAATAAAAAAAAAATTTAGTTCTTATCCAAGTAACGATATCGGAAATATTATTTCTGATATACATTCTGGATGGAGAAATATTAATCATGAATTATTAAAAGATAAATGTAGTTTCAAATATACTATTGATAACATTGAATTGGACAAATGGATAAATATGAAAATTATATATGACTATAATAAAAATTATGATTACATTGAAAAGAATTATCTTACTGATGATGAAACTTGCAAAACTAATAAAGAATACCTTAAAAATATTAAACCACTGTATGAAAAATGGAGCAAAGTATGTTGCAGTGAAACACCTGAATGTAATTTTTATTATTATGATTGTTATAATATAAAAGATCCTGATGAACTGCTAAAAATAATTAAATGTAACGATTTACCAAAGGCTCATTTATATGGCCCTGCTCCCGAAGCTGCTATCGTCCTAAATGGAAAAGAAGGCAATGACATCCATTTACAGGATGAGCAAAGGGTGAGACGAGATAATGACCCTTCTACTCTTGGACCTCTTAAATCATCCATCACTTTTAGTATCCCATTGATTGGAACACTTATAATTTGTTCCTTTTTGTACAAGGTATATACAAAATTCACATAAATTTAAAATTTTTTCCTTGCGATTTATGTTTTATCTTCATAAAAAATTTATTATAATAAAATAAAATTGTCATATATTATTTTTTAATTTCTATAAAATTACAGTTTTCTCCTTTAGGATCATGGCTACGAAGTAAAATACAACAAAATGTAAATATAAAAGATATTCCATATAATGATGGCACCGATGAATCATTAGGGTATACATCGCAGTATGCTGATATAAATTCGAATAATATTCCATATAATATATCATATAATAATATATGATATTTCGTGCAAAAATATATCAAATAATATTTTTTAAATTAGTACAACTGTTTTATGAAACTAAAAACTGTACATTCGTCCAAATTTTTTGTTGTAATAATAAAAAAAAAAAAAGCAAAATTACAGGAATAGGAATGCAATTCTGTAAGTCAACACGCTAATAATAAGTCTGTTAAAATATATAACATATTTACATGAGGTATCAATCAAAAATAAAATTCTTATTCTCTTCTGAAAGTAATTTGTAAACTGAACTAAATTATATTCTGATAAAGTAAATATATTTTTCGTTAATATATTATAAATGGAAAAGAATAAATAATATGAATATATATAAATTCAAATATATTAGACATAATGTTCAATATATTTATAAGTATAAATTTTATATTTACATACCAATATATATAAAAATAAATTATGTGTATCCAAAGGTACACAATAAAAAATTCGCATAAAAAAATATATATATATTTAATATTCTATGGAAAAAAAAAATATATATAATACATTAAGAATAATTATAAGAATATTGTATTTTGTTAATTTATTATTGATATTATAAAAAGTACATTTTATGATACATAAAATATATCTAATTTTATATTAAATTAGAATATCATATTGTTTTATATTTTATAAAATCTTTTACTATGCATAATATTCCTTAATTCAAAAACATATCTTCGTAGAAATATTAAAAAAATTATTTTTCATTATAATTATTGATAATTATTACAGTGACTATAAATAAAACAAAATCCGCAATAAAATAAATAATGTAGTAATGAGCTTTTTATATAAATTTTGATATAATATAAAAATAAATAAGTACTACAAACTTTTTTCTTAATCTATTTTAAATGGATTATGCTACTTTAATAAATATTTTCATTTATTTTATTTTAATATTTTTATAAAACTAATTTTTGTATATTATACAACTTTTTTATTTTAAATGACTAATCAGGTTAGAATGTGTATGAATGGATATATAAAAAGGTTGTTACGAAATAATATATATGTTAAACAAGGTAATAAATAATTATATAAAGTGTATAAACTTAAGATAAAGCATGCATAGTATAAGGGGTGAGATACGAGGAATTATTTTGTAATTATATGTAATATATATTGCAATAATTAATAAATTTATATTTAAGATAATAATATTTTTAATAAACAGCGCACAATATGTTAAATTCATTTGTTTCGAAATCATAATATTTATTCAATATTATTATTTATAATTTTACACATCTATAATTGTTTGTCTAACTTATATATATACTAAATGAAAAATGAAACTTCTTATAATTCCTAATAAAAACTAAGTACAATAATATATTGACTATAATTAAAAATTTTTAAATGATAAAATAATTTCTTTTTAGAAATATTTTTTCATTTTTATGATTTGCCAAAATTGATGTATAATATTATTAGTAACAAAAACAAGTTGTATTCAAAAAGACGTTAATAAATTTTACTAATGTATGTATAAATTATTCGTTATATTTCTTTTCAAAAGAAAATATTTATATATTACTTATATAATTTCTTCGTTTATAACATAATATTTTTTGTATATCATAATAATCTGCTCCTGACCTATTGTAACCGTAAATTTAGTTAAAATTTCTTACAAATGTATAAATTATGATTATATATGACATGGATAACACCCGGTTAATTTTACATTAACGCATAAATTTATAATTATAATACAAAATAGTATTTGGTGAAATTCATATAAAAAAAATTATATATATTATTTTTTAAAATAAACAAATAGAACTTTATATTTTTTTCACATATTCAATACTTCATCCTACATATTGTTTTATAAAAAATAATTTAATGTATCATGCTCAGCATAAAGCTAACATAAAATTTCAATGTTATATAATATATAAATAATATTTACAAAAACGTTTATTAATAATGGGCATTAACAGAAATAGATCAATAATTAAAACATTATAAGATTGATTCAACAAATAATAAATGCATGTAAAATACATAAAAAAAAATTTCCATAATATGTATAATTAAATATACATTTTGATATACGTAGCAAAAATACTAGTAATTTTTATCCTTTATATATTAATAATTTTTATTTTTTTTTCTATTTTTCACAATTTATATAATTAACTGTATTACAGAGAATAGCCATTAACAAAAAAATAATATATATTGTATACATGATCAAATTTATATAAAGAATACGCCTAAAATATCATGCATAAATTCAAATGAGTAAATGAAAAAAAAATAAAACTCTTTCTTAACATAACAGGGATATAATAGGGGGATGCAGAAAACAATATTTAAAAATTAATTTAATCACTGTATTATAAACATTGATTAATCGTTTTCTCTATAGCTTCATTTTATTTAGGAACAATTATTAGAAAAATGATACAATGTATACTATTATAATAGTTCTCCTATTTTTATAAACATATTAATTTTATTTATGTGACATAAATTAACATTTATATAAAGCTATACGTATAATATAATATTAATATAACAGAGATATATATTTTATTTAAATAAGTTAATCGGCGATATATATAACGGAATAACTGTATATGATAAGATTAATATTAGAAAATATAACATATAATCACAAATTGAAATATCAAGGTATTAAAACAAAAAAATATAATTTGATAAAATACAAAGAATGTCATAAATATTTTATTTTTCCTTCATTATGATATTTGCAAAAATTATAATAAAATGTGCATATAAAAAAAAACAAAAAGGCATGAATTTCTTCTTCCTATTTTGCATTCTAGTATACTTTATTAGTAATTATATTTATTTAATTTAAAAAGAAAATATCATTTTTATGGAAAAATAATTATTCGGCAAATATTATATACTTAAACGGAAATTAGGATAATTTTGTAATTAGAAAGCATTTTTAATTTTTTAAATTGTTATAAATGATTAATGGCATATCATTGATTTATAATACTTTTTTATTTACTTTTGTATACTAACACAGCATGTTTTTATCAGAAGAAGAAATATATACATATTTAATTTACATTAATTTTTAAGAATGGATCTATTTGTATGTCTTAATTTTATAAAATGAAAGAAATTTATTTATCATTATTTGAATCAGAAACCATAAGAAATAACATTCAAATTTGTTGTAAAACCTTTTATATATGTTAATTCTACATTTTTGCCTTTACCTTTAGGGAACTAATTTAGATAAATTACCATCACAGAGATTTTATGATATATTGGGTAGTAATGTTGGTTTAGAATATACAACTCTTTGTGAATCCTTCGCTAGAAAAAACGTTATAGAAGATCATCTTGTCAGCTATTGTAACATACTTGCAACAAACTTACAATTTATATACGAACACCAAAATGAGTTAAATTTTGTTGAGGATCCTTGTACTTTATTTAATTACTGGATACATGATCAAATATTTGAAGTTTATTCTATTGAAACAGACACAATAATTTCTAATCCAATTATTATGAATTTTAGAAACGCATGGTCTGAAATAAAAAAAAGTTCTCATTTTATAGATAAAAATACGTGTAATCCTGAATTCTATTCAATTGGTACCAAATTATGGAAAGAATGGAAACATTACACTGAATATTACGTAAATTATCATGAGCTGAAAAATGTAAAATATCATAATACAGAAGAATGTAATATATATAAAGAATACCTTAACACTAATATCAAACTATATGAAATGTTTAATGGATTTTTTTCTACAAATGATGCATGGAAATGTCCTCAATGTTTTGTCCAGGATAACAAGTATAAAGCCGAAGATTTGATATCTAATTTGAATTGTGATAAATTTTCTTCTACTAGGGAATTATCTTTAGAATCACGCCAACCAGCCGAATCAAGAATACTCGAAATTGAACCAACAAAAGTAGCATCCGAAGAAATCGAAACTGATAATATACCTGACTTAACAATATACAAACCTGAACATGGAACACTAAAAACTGTTATGTTATATATTTTTCCGTTTATAGCATCATTCCTGATTTTTATATTTTTATACAAAGTAAATACGAATTACATTAAAAAATGCGAATGTTCTGCATTCATTTTAATATTCTATTTTATACAAAATATATAATTATAAAATAATAATATTTTACGTTCTTTATAATTTTCATTTTCTATTAGTTCACACCATTTGGATCTTTTATTTGTAATAGCATTTTAAATAAAAAATTTACTACAAGTAATATAAATGTAAAAACAGTCCATAAATTGTTAGGCCATGAAACAGAATTAGATGATACAAATATAGTAAACAGAGGATATTATATAGCATATCAAACAGAATAAGTATTGATATAATGACATAGCACAAGTAATCATTTTAGATAGCACAAAGAACGTGTTCATTTTGTTATTAGAACTATATATAATTCCATTTATTATGAATGGAACAAAAAAATGTTAATATAAATAAAATAAAACCAAAAAACATATACTTTTTTTTTTCGATTTATATTCGATACCCTTCTCTTTTATTTATTCATAATTTTAGAAAATTATCCTTATTATAAAAGATACTTATTACATAATAAGTATATTTTTCTACGTTATAAAGCTTTTCTTTCTTTCTATTATGTGTGTATATATTTTTTTTAATTATAATTCAGAAGAAATATAAAATTTATTCTTTATGTAGTAAACATTTTTTTTTTTGTATTATATATTAAAATTTAAGTATTTTGCACCACCTAGAACAAAAAATATTTAAAAAGGAGAAATGAATATGTATATGTAGAAGAATTATTTTAAAATCTATAACATTACTTATTTGCGTAATGTAACAATTTTGTTGTATATATTTTTAAATAGACACATAATAACATTTTAAAAAATGAAAACGAGTAAGACAATACAAATTATATTTTGAATATAATGCATGTGCTTTTAACAGAATAATTACTAGACAAATAAGGAATACATATATGTATTCTCTAAAACATATTTTTAGTATGAATGATATAATAAATACAATACTATATTAAAAAATTATTATTTTTTATTTATAACGGTAAAATAAATTAATACTTTTTATCTATATATTACGTTAAGGCATATGCATATCAATGTTGTATTTTACTTTATTCTGTTTTTATGTTTACAAAAGTTAAATTATAAACTTTTCATTGTATAAAACTAGTATTCATAAATAAACCATTTTTTTAATATATTCATTTTAATAAAAACAATTCAATATTTTCAGTAAAATTTAACTTGTTACAATATTACTAAATATATATTCAATAAATATATATTCCATACTGCATTCATAAAAAAATTCTTTCTTTTTATTTTACAAATGTAATAAATTTAATTACAAATTTTAGAAACATATAAAAAACTATTTAATTATAATATTTATACATTAACTCTTTTTGCAAGTTAGAAAGAGAAAAAATTATTATTATATATGTAAAATATAAATATACTTATAAATAAGAATAAAAGAAAGAGTTGCGCAAAATTATGAAGTTAACATATTAGAGCACTTAACCAGAATGCAATAACCACTGATATAATACATGATAAAAAAATTAAAAGACTGCATAAAAAATGTTACAAATGTCATGTTAATAAGTAATAGCAATTTTATAAATTCAAATAGATCCAAGAAACACACACTGAAATATATGAATCTATCAAAGTATATAAATGAATATTTTAAATAATATAAATTAAGTAAAATTTTTAACAATGAAAAAATTTATTATAAGTATTTTGATTATAACAAAAATTCCAATATATAAAATATATTCCATTTTAAATTAATGAGTGAACATTTTTTAAAAGGAAATAATAAGATAAAAAAAATAAATAAGAGCATAACAAAATATTAATGAATAAACTAACACACACATATATATACATATATATTTAGGTGCATACAAATTTATTCGCTTTATTATTATATTTTTTTTAAAGAATATTTTCATAAATATAAAATATAATATTATTTTTTATTCTCAAAAAAAAAAAAAAAAATACAAAGTAAATAATATTTGTTTTTCGCTCTTTACAATATACATTTTACTGAAATTTTTATTCTTAATTTAAACAATACCTACCCTTCTTCATTATTCATTTGAACCATTTAACTATAAATTATTGATGGAAAATATAATATATAAATATAAGTGCAAATAATAAAACATTTAAACTGTATACATAAATTTTGCATTTATTTAATATAACATTATACCATAGAATTTATAGGAAAAATATAAATCCAAATTATTTATATATCTTTACTTTAAATATAACATAATATAGCATAATCCTTTGACAAATATGCACATTTGTAATGTAACATAGTATTTTATGTAAAAAATTATTTTATTATACATATAAAATATGAGGAATATTATAAATGCATTTTCTTGTTTTATAAGCATTTCATGATTTATAATAAAACGTGTTTACACAAACATATAAATATATGTTTATTATTCAAAAAATAAAAATGAATATCAACTAATTTTTTCTCTTAACAATTTAAATATAATTATATATATTTTTATAACTTTAATATATATTTATTAATACTAATTCCTAATACATTTTTTTTAATTTGTTTACTTAATTGGGTATAATATTAAAAACCTATATCCTAAACTATATGAATTGATATATTAAACAACATAAGCACTTACATTTTTTGATACCTAGAATAGATATTAACAAATGTAAGCTAATGCAGTAATATATTTCATAAATTTTGTTAAATAAAATTGTAAGGAATAAAATATTTCAAGAAAATAGAAAAAAATTCTAAGAAATCCTTATATATATTATATTATGTTTATTTATTAATACTTCCATGTAGATATGTGCTATAATTTTTACATTATATTTTTATATATTCCCTCAACATTTCCTATATTAGTATAATTACTAATTGTGAATGATAATAATGTGTTTAATAAGGTATACTTGAATTATAAAAATAAATCATTTATCCAATAATATAATTTCATTGTTATTCCACGCAGTCATGTACATATAAAAATAATATAATGAATAGAACTTCTAAGAATACTTATATAATTAATTTATTCATTTCACGCAATAAACATAAGAATTACTAGTGTGAGAACAATCTAATATGATCATATTAATACAGTTGCAAGATTTTCTCCAAATGTGAAAATTACAAAAAAAAATATTTATATATATATACATAATGGATAATTTACGGGCAATATAATGATACAGTAATAAAAGAAATTTTTTTATAATTAGTAACATAAATACTATATGCTATTAATAGTACTATTAGAATTTTTAATAAATCATGATGAATAGTGTATAACTAATTAATTTTTTTTTTGTCTTATTATATAAGTAAATAACAACAATTAATATATCAAGAGATCCTCAATTTTTCAATTTTAAATATAAGCACTTATATACTAACAGAATTTATAATATATTTCTGATATAGCATAAGTCTAAATAAAATGTCAGTGAACCTAATGGACGAAAATGTATATATATATATATTTTAATAAAATAATCGTTTATATCCTTTTATTAAGGAAAACCATTACTATTGAAACCAAATGGAGAAAGAACTATTTCATGGTATATTCTATGCATCTGGATATATTTATTTTTTTCTTTTTATTAGTATGAAGCCGTTAAATCTTTTTCCTCATATAAATCTATATTAGATATGATTAAAAGTATGGGTGAAACTAAATATAGGAGAGGATGCACAACAATTGTAAAAGAAAAATTAACCAATAAACCTGAGCTTATTGATCTTTGCATAATACTGAAAGTATATCTAAATTATTATTTCTTAAACAGAAATAGTATTATTCAAAGTAGCAATCATTGTGAATACATAAACTATTTGTTAAATGACAAATTAAAAGATATTAATTACCTTGATTATAGAAGCTCAAAGTTTTATCATACTTTAAATGAATGGGATGGTGGTATTTATTTGTGGGATATATGTGACAAAAAATTTTACGACATTAATGAATATGTATTAAAAAAAATGAAAATATTACATCTTTTGCATGAATATTTTAATAAACTTAAGGTTACAAGGGGAATATCTGTAAACGATGAAAATTATTGCAGTTCTGTTAAAAAATGTGTTAAATTATATAATGATACTATAGGTGTTTGTTCATTAAATAACGACACTAAATTTTGCAGGGAAATGCAAGAATTTAAAAATGAATATGATAGATATACAACAACCAAAAATATGTGTACAGAAAAAACTATTTTGCAAACACCCCAAGAAGCGTATAATGTTTCGAGAACAGGTTCATATGGATATATATTCGTGACAGAAGAAGACATAGGAATGTTATATATGGAAGGAATTAATCCACCTAGTGAAAAGGAAATAAACAATTTTCCGGCCAGTGTAATTAGTGGTGTTTGTACTACAATTGCAATATTTCCTATTATATATATGCTACACAAGGTTAATAAATATATATATATACAAGTTATGAGATATGTGGAAATGCCTTAGAACACATATGTGCAATATATTATTACGATAAATATATTGCATTTATAAGGGTACAAATATTATTATAACAACTTTTTTATGTTAGTTTACCCCATTAGGTTTGTGGACACAACCTCTAATAAGAAGGGGAGAAAAGACTTGGAATAATATGGAGCAAGAAAAGAATGAATTTTTACTTTCTTATGAAAAATCCAACCTTAATTTGGATATAAATGAATATTAGTTCGCTGTTCAGTAAAATACTTATAAAATTTATATAATTCAAAATAATAATTAATTTTACAGTGCTTATATCAAGAAATTAAACTGTCATTCGTAACACAATTCTTTTACTATCCAAAAAATACATATAAAATAATATTTTTATAATATAATCAACGAATCACTTATTTTTAAAAATACTGGTTAAAATGTATTTTAATAAAGTAATAAATGGAATAATAATTTCATAAATTAATAAGATTATTAATCATTTACATAGATATAATTAAAGGAACATGTATAATGTATAAATGGTTTGTACATAGATCATAAAAACTTATAATTATTATATACCGATAAAAAAATATATAGGTAATTTACCTGCATCAGCCATATATACGTAATCGTTTTTAAATTTATTATGCGTTCGTATTATTTATTTAATCCGCATAATGTTCCTATATATATAACTTTTATGTAATGAATAAGATAACTCCATAAAAGGTTTAATATATTGTGAAAATTAAAAGGATACGAATTATTCTATATATTAATGATTTGTTAAAGTAACATATATTTGAAGAATTATATTTGGAACATTGTATTTAAAGTAAAGAATATAGCGTTAACTGTTTTACTTTTTTTTAATTATAGAGAATTTAACTGAAAATATACAATTACAACTGTAATTGTAAATAAAATTATTTCTTTTGGAGTTGTAATTTATATTCATCACTAATTTATTTATTTTGCAACTTCTGAAGAATAATGATGAAACATTTACTTGAGTGGAATTCAATATTATTTAATATAATTATTTCACTAAAAATAAATGCATCAATATTACTATGCTTTATATAAGTTAAATTATATATTTAAGTTTATTACCCAGTGTTAGGATACTCGATAATATAAAAAAATTTGTGGAATTTTCCTTTGAGATTATACTACATTCAAAAAATTTTAAATTATGTAATAAAAACTATTATATATAATTCAATTTTACTGCATATATTCAATCAACACATTATTCTACAGGAAAAAAATAATCGATTGAGTGTTGTCCTAAAACATTTCTATATCAAAGCAAGTAAAAAAAAAAGAGCACATTTAACAACGGTATATAAAAAAAATGAACAATATAAAAGAATTGTTTTATTTTTGTAATTTCAAAATTATTCTTAGAAAAGATTAATAATATGTAAGAGGAAACTTTTATTAAACAAACATTTATTAAATAACTCTTTTCTGTGAGAAATGTATCATTCGCTAAAAAATATTATTTCTATTACAATAGCATTATTATAAAGAAAAAAAAATTATTTTCTAGATATTAGAAAGGAGTATATTAACATAATAAATAAAATTTCATGGAATTCTTAAAAATATATTTTAATAAATTAAGAATATATTTAATATATACATATGAAAATCGTAATTTAAGAAAATCCTTATACATTTGTAGTCAGCTAAAAATTACAACAAAACAATGTTTTATACATATCAGCAAATAATTAAGCACATGTAATAGATAGAAGATATATGTACTAAAGAAAATATTTTACTTGACGCCAATTAACCTGGTATATATAATAAGGTATATCATATAAGGTAGTATCTATGGAAAAAGTATAACAAAATTTAATATGTAAAGTTATCACACTATGTAAATATATATACTCATTTAATAGTATAATGGTATTTCCTTTTATAATACCATTAAAAATAACAATTTTAATTGTTAAATAAGCATTTTTATAAAAAAATAGAGAAATTAATTTATTTTAATGTAAATTTAGTAAAATAAACATTATTACAATATAATCATGTATATATAGTAATTATATTCATGAAATAAGTAAAATATATAGCTTTGTCAGTTAATAATTAAAATTTTATCACTTATATATAATTTTTAATTCACATATATGTTACCTTTATTCAAAATAGATAATTATAATTTGCTATCTGCTTCATTTATTTAATTCATTTTTTTGTTTTATTTATATGTTAATTTATTTTTATTAATTCTTTTTTTAAATTACTATTTGTTATTAATTTTTATATTACTGTTAAAGATCTATGATAATTTCCATTTATGCATATCTATTCAAAACGTATTAAATAATTATAACTATTTTAAGACATCATATACAATAAATTAATTCTTATACCTTTATACTATTACGATATTAATTTTTCAATGTAATACACTTTCTTTTTACCTTTTGAACCAAATTAAGTGAGTTCCTTCTAATTATAATATTAATAAAGAATAATGTATAATTTGTGATTTTATTATTCATATATGTAGTGAATATTTTAGTAAATATATTAGGAAAGGGTTATCATGATAAAGAATATAAATAAACCATATATTTATGTAAGTAACTTAAATGTTCTCATATACACATGCAATTCTTTTATTAAACTAATAACAGGTCCGTATATTTAAATAAGAAAATATGTGTTCATCTTAATAGCACATATATATTAATTTATTAAAGTGCAATGGTATTAGTAAAATATTCCAAATATAAAACACATTTTTTTTAAAATAATCAAAAAAGCAATTTATAAATGCATAAACAAAAGATTACTATAATTATTTTATTATTCTTGTTTCATAAAAATAAAGTATGATAAAGAAAAATAATAATAAGTTTTATAATAATATATAAATTTTAGAAAACTCTCATTACACGGATCATAAACATTTAAGATTCCTTTTCTCATGAACCATAGTCCTAAATATAAACATGATATAATTAATCCTTTTATATATTTAAATAGGTATTAACAATTATCGACGCAAAAAATTAAATTATTTTACATATTTTTATATCTGATAATTAAGGCGTTTATATAATATTTTATAATATTTAAAAAGTATACTTAATAAAAAAACTAATAAAAAAAAATAAAATGTAAATTATGTATTAGTTAGAATGGAGGCATTAGTCTTTTACCTACACGAATTAAAAGGTTCCTAAAATTATATAATTATAACTATGGACATTTTCAATAACTCATAAATTTAATAGAGTAATAAGTATTTTATTTTTAGTGATTCTTATTTTCGTATATATTCTCTTGTATTGTAAAAATATTCAATCCTTTAATGTTTATTTTTATGTAAAGTTAAAAATTCTGAATTATTATAACCTATTGTAAGCATTAGATGAAATATTTTAAGTTTGGTTTATGGAAATAAAAATTAAAAAAATATTAGTAAAAATAAACAAAATTATAAATTTATAATTAGACGAATATCTACACTTTGAAAAATATAATATGATAAAAAGAATTAATGCATAAAATTATCCATGCCATGTACAATCTGCAATAATACGTGTTAAAAGAAGCATGTTACATTATGAAAAATATTTTTACTATTATATATTACGAAGAAAATATATATTTTACGATGCATTCTTATACTACATAATATAAAAATGTTCATTGCTGCAACCTAGATATCAATTTAATTTTTTAACATTTATAAATTTTGCGTCTTTTATATTATTTACAACATAATTATAATTTAATTTTAAATGATATAATAATATTACAAATTTGCATGAAATTAAATGTATTTTTTACTTATTTTTCTTTTTTCTTTTTTATTCATTTTAAAATTAATATGAAGCAGCATATTATACATAAAAAAGCTACATACTCTTAAATATTACTTAAAAGTAATTTTTTGAACAAGTACATTTTTTTTTATTTAGATTTCATTTTAATAGATGATGAGACTAACCCTAGATGATTTAGCAAATAATGTATTTGTTTTTTCTTCTCTTATAAATTTTAAATTATAGATTTTTATTTTATATTTCATGAACTATATGAATGAGGAAAATATATTTTCATTAAAAGGATAATTTATATTACTGCATATTTTAATTTTCCATGTTTTTTTTTTTTAGAAACCATTTTGCAATAATGAAAAAATAACGGAATTATTTAAATCACTAGATAACGTATGTACTGAAAATGACGCTAGTAAGGAATTTTGTGATTCCTTTCAAAGTCGTAAACCAGATAAACCTTATAATATGCTCTTGCAACAAACTTCTACAATTCTGAAAAGAAACAAGGAAAAACATGACACTTATTTTAAAGACATTATCCCAAATGATCATACTCCATGCATATATTTCAAATACTGGCTTTATAATAAATTTATAAATGGTAAATTTGAAGATAACGATATTAAGGAATTTTACTATGCCTTGAGTGAAAATATAGCAGGAATTTATAGAATCTGGGATTCACGTTGCAAATTTCACGCTACAAATTTGGTTGACGTTAAAATTCTTAAAGTATTATACGATTATATTTTATTTCCTCGTAGTGTTGATGAGAAAAATGTAATAGAGGAAATAGAAAAATGTGAATTTTGCGAGCACCTGAAAAGTAGATTAAAATCTATTTTTCGTAATAATACAATTGCTTGTTCAATGGGTAGTTCTATTGCTTTTTGCATGGAACACAATGAATTTTTTACTAAGTATTTTCATTTAAATAAAATGAATACATTATCGTGTAAATATGACGAAAATATGTTGGATAATTCACAATGTCCAAAATTATGCAAACTGTCTAGCGTGAAAAGATCACCTGAGCCAGTAGATGCAGAAAAAGAAACGGAAACTATGCAAGAAAATCCTAAATTCGGAACTGATCATGATAATCTTCAGGGTAATAATCCCTCAGTATACACTTCAGTTGCAGGTTTATCTGTTTTAGGAATGTGTTCCATTTTATTCTACCTGTATAAAGTAAAAAATAATTTCATTTATCAAAAAAACATGTACTAGGATAATATTTATGAATAGTTTTACTTTAAACATTTTATAATATATTAATTAAATTATTAAATCTGGAATTTCATATTTTTATATTAGTTCACTTCACTTGGATCTTCTATACAACATCGAACAAAGGGTATTTTAAATAAATGGAATAATTTAGAAGATAACGATGTATTATTGAACACTTCTGAAACAGAGAACACAAATTTAGAGAATATACCATATAATATAGCATATATTCCTGTACAAGATTACTAATTCTAAATGGATACTCCTCAACGATTCGTTCTGCATATTGTGAAGAAAAAAAAAAATTCGACTGAATTGCGAAAATGAAATACCCAAATCTCAAATCTGATATGTGACTTATATAAATTATAAACAAAAATATATAAAATTTGCTTAAAATGAAAATTTTATGTAAATCATATTTTAAAAAATAAAATTTTTACGAAAAGGAACTATTATACTATTTTAACAAAAAAAATATGAAAATCAAAAAAAAAAAATCAATTTACATATAAAAGAAGTAAACATTAAACACAATATATTTAAAATGTATACAACCATATTTTAAATGTCACCTAATACGTATTATTCAATGTATCACTTATTTCATTTTTTAACAAACCACTCAAATTAAAAATGTATTTATATAATTTGGGATAATACAAAATCATAAAAAAACATATTTCCAAATTTAAAAAAATAACAAAAAATTCAAGATGTTTTTTTAAAAATATTATATTCTATATAGTAGAAAAAAAATATAGTAAAACTATACCTAAATAACATGTATTGCAAATTCTACACATTTTATATTTTATAATAAAAATCTATGCACTGGATATATAAAGAATACTCTTATGGAACCCATGCATTTCCTTTTATTATAGTGAGGATATGAAAAATACAACTATTATAAAATTCTCTTAAGTAATATTAATATATACTTATGAATAAACTTAAAGCTTAAGAGAGTACAATACATAATATAAGAGATTAAAATTCGTTCAAAACTTCGAACAGATAATATAATATACAATTAAAGAATCTCTAATTTAATATTATGTGAAGAAAGGACCATTAGTAAAAAAACATACAGCGAGTGTAAGTGTTAATAAAAAATTTAATAAATATTTTAAAAAAATAAAAAACTGATATACATTAGACAAGCATCCTCAGAATTTATATAATAATAATGAAACTACAATTAAAAATAACGCATTATCCTTCAAAATATTTTATTATATTATGAAAAATAATTCCCCATCGTATAAACTGTTTATCTCGTTAAAAATATAAATAACACGTAGTATAAAATTAAATTAAATACATAAAAATGCATATGTAATTTTCAATTATTACAAAATATATATATACTATATTAAAAAAATAAATTAATAGAAAAATACAACATCCCTATATTATATTTCCCGTAATTATTAAAAAAACAAAATACATATAATAATATTAACAACTAATTATCCATATTTATTAATATGACGAATTAGCAAAAAAGATGTTTTTAAAAAGAAAAATAGAACGACAGAAACAGATTCAATCTAATGTTAACACCTCGTAGCTAAATAATGTAATCAAACTTTGGAAAGTCTAATAAACTATTAATTAAAAGGAAAATTACCCATGTGCATATTTAAAACCATTGAGAACTAAAATATATGGAGTATCTATAGGAATACATATATATATATATATATGTGTGGAAAATAAAATAGAATAAAATAAAGTATGAATGATCTAAGAAAACTGTAATTTAATTTTGACGCAAATAAAATAAACTTATTTATATGCTTAAATATTGTAATGAGTTGTTATTGAGAGTATTATAACTAGAAAAAAAAAATAGACATACTATAAAAATAATTGGGAATGATAAATCCGTATATAGATAACATTTTTAATGAAAAGTTTAAAATATAATGTTTTCAATTATTGATTAAATCAATATTATTTGTAATATTACTCACATAACGATTATTTTAACCTCATTTATTACGATTACTTTGCTGTGCAATATTTCTTAGAGAACAAAAAGTAATGAGAAAAAAATATTTTTTTTATAGGTACAATAAAAAATAGTTAAATTAAACATATTACTTGAAACATTTATTTTATAATTTGATAATAACATATTATATATTCTTTTAGAATATATAACATTGTGAAAAAATTTTTAACTACCTTTCAATAAAAAATTTACAAAATTTAAATATATTGAATAAAAATTTTTGCTATTGATAAAAATAACATTATGAGTTGTGTAAAAATAGTTCCTATTAATGAAACTTTAGAAATAATACATAATAATTGTGTGTTCTTTTTATTGTTTTATGTATAAAAAGAAATATAATTCTCTATGCTATTAATTCATCGTATTAAAAATAATATATTAAATGTAAAATATTAGTGGGAAATGAGTATTCTTTTATGGCATTTTATTAAGGAAAACTTAATTATTTAGTTTAAATGAAATATTTTTATGTCGACTTTTGTGTTTTCTGTAATTTTAATTAACATTCTTACAGATATATTGACTATAAAAGGAAGTGCATGCCATAATTCAAGCTTTTGTATACATAATCGGAATATTTTTTAATATTTATATATTTTAAATAGTGATATAAATATAAAATATAAAACAAAATTTCCATAAAATTACACTACACCTTCCATATGCAAAATAAATAAAAATAAATCTCTTATTTATCTATGAACAATGAAAAATAGTTGTATTTTTCGTATAATATAGGTAAAATGAATACATTTTAAAAAGCTTTGAAATATATTTCGCATAATTTTTAATTTATTATTTATATATACATATACCATTATAATTGATTGATATCGATTATATCATTTAAATAATTTATATCAATCTATTATAAAATAATTGTTAATTTGAGAGGGAGAAAAGCTACAATGTTATAAATACATTTAATTAACCCATTCATTATTAAAATTTTTTTTAATGAATTATATATAACTGATTATTCATTATAATATAGTTTGTTCTAATATATGCATTTAATAATGTACGCATATTTTTAAATATTTTAGTTGTGCATCCCTTTAGAATAAGTAAATGTATTTTTGTAATAAATATTCATATATACGATATCATATATATATCCAATATATGTAATTCTTCTATTACGTTAAACATATAATAAACTCCAAAATATATATAACACTAATTAATTATGAAAATATCTTAAAGCTTCCTTATTTTTTTAATATAAAAAATAAATCGAATAAATGTTATTATATAATCCAATTCTTATATCTCAATTTTGAATTCATAAAAAAAAAATGAAAAATGTATAGGTATTCTTAATATAATTATATTATTTCCGAATAAAATTATATATTTTTATATTCTAATATATTGAAAAATGCCATTATGAACATACTGAAATATTTGCTTATTTGTGTTTTTCCTATTTTTTACTTTTATATTCAGGAAATAGAACAAGAATTACTTCAGCATAAATTCGATAATGAACTTTAACACGATGTGAATGAAGATAAGTGGTCCCATTTTTTTTCTTTTAAAAATAATCACCATCTTAAACCAGATGTCAAAAAGTTTCGAGTTAAGCTTGTAAGAAATTATAATTTAGTCCATCCTCAATATCCTAATAATCATCAAAAGCGGCGCAGAGTTTTAAATTTGTGGCTTTATAGTGAAATATAAGAATATATTTCAGAATATTGGAGAGAAAATAGTATAATTATTAATCAATTTATTCGTACATTGTAGAGTGAACTAAAAACAGATGCAACTAATTTATATATTTGTGAGAAAGAAGATGATAAAATGAATTATCTTCCTCAGGACAAAATTTTCAAGAAGATTTTGGATGACTATTGCAAAAATTGAGGTATCCTTAAAAATAGAAAAATCTATGAAAATTTTGATGATTGCTTAGAACATGCTATTTACGAATATGAGAAAAAGAAATATCTTATTCAAAAAAAAAATAAATTTTATATAGATGATCAATGTGATAAAACAATTTATTAAATTAATGAAACATTCGCCACGGATGATATCCCTACTACATTTTTTACATTAATCTGTGATCATCTAAAAATGGTTACACGACCGGATGCTTCCTTTCATGCAGAAAGGATGTCATCAAGTCAAACAACACCATCTTTACTTATTTATATAATCTTTATGGGGTGTCTTTCTTTATTAGGATTTTTTGTTATTTCATTTTTCTTACATAAAGTAAAATAGAACATATAAATTATAAGTATAAAGATTCCTATTATAATTGTATTAATCTATATACATTAAACATTCTTTATTATAAAAAATATTTTTCTAAATAATTCATTTTCATTTGATGTTATAGTTCAGCCCTTTAGGATATTAGTTCCGTGATCACTTTTTTAAGAACAATACTAGAAAATATATTGAAACTGTTCATAATATGGAATTGGCAGATAATTCCCCTAGTTACTTAGATACAAATATAAAAAATGACACGTATACGTTGTAATATATGCCTGTAAATAATTGATTCATAAAGATTACAGCACATAAACATTTTAATATAACGAATTCTATTTCACAAAAGCATGTATATATGAAAATATATTGAGGATAATAAAAATAAATTTATATGGAATAATTATTAAACATAAAAAGGCAAACATTATATACTTCATTTAGTAAACTGCCTAGAAATGTGTGTTTACTCATTAAGTATATTTCTATCATAGTAGTTTAAAATGATAATAATATTAGAGTGAATATGCATTCCAATTCCCTTCATAAAATACGAGAACATATAAATAAAATACTATTTAATTTCTAAATATTACCAAGTTTATTCAGATATGTTTATTACCTAATAACTAGTATATGGATGATACAAATAGGGGATAAATAATCACTATTTACTAAAAAACAAAAAAACTACAACCATACCTATATAATTTGGCCATAAAATAGGATAACAATCTTATTTTTGAAGTATGTTAGAAAAGATATAGTAAAAAGGTAATTCAGTAATAATACTATATTTTTTGTACAAAAAACTTTTATGATATTTTGAATGCACTTGAATGTAAATAATAAAATATAAAAAAAGGAGAATATTTTATAATATATACATATATAATCAGTTTTAAGGTCATATCTGTAAAAAGTATTAAGAAAAAACACTCCTGAAAAGGAGAAAATATAGAAAAGGCAAGCTCTCCATTTTAAATATTAGAAAATACATACGTACGGTACAGAGAAAATTTTTGTTCTTATATTTTCGGAATACTTATATATTTTATGTATTACTATAGTCTATGTTTATATATTATAAGCAAAAAAAAATTATACAGCATTCTTATAGTTCATTAGTATAAGGTAAAAATAGTATTATTAAATGATGAAACATAATAAATTACGTACAATAACAAAAATTTCAACATAAAAATTATATATATATATATAATTTTTCATTATTATATATAGATACAAATTTTCTTTATCTTTTTACTTTAACTTCAGGCAGTTATACATTCGTACGAATGAAAATTAAAAATGTTGAATGTATTTTGTTTTATACTTAATATACTTTATTTTTATGTTGTATAACTTTATTTTTTGTACAATATTCTTTTACTCCTTTTTTTTTTTTTTTTAATAACTTTTATTATATTATTTATCTTTCTTATATAAAAATATGATTTTAATTTTAATAATTATAACTCATTCTATTAATATATCCCGATTCATCGTAATTATGTCATGAATGGTTCCTAATGAATTTTTTCAACATTTAATTTTAAATGTTCTGCATCTTATGATTGGTTAAGACTCATTTTCAATGTGAGAATAATATTCCCCATAGGGAATAACATATAAATAATTTATTTCATTATTATCATGCATAGTTTTTATTATAACTACGATAATTTCTAGTCATTTTCTCTACGCTTACATAAATATGGCTTAACTAAAATTAGTTACACATTAATAAAAAAATATAATTAATTCATTAAAAATAGAATACAGAAAAAAAAATTTTTAAATTGTAAACCCTATTATGAGTTAAGTGATTTTTTTTCATATGTTTGCAAAAAGGTTAACATATTTTGGCGTTTATAATATACATATATTATTGAATCCACAGATATAAGATAAAAATTTTATCTTAATATATATTATTATGTTCATTATTCTAATTTTTTTAATTTAAACTTAATAATAAATAGAAAATTAATATTCATGATAAATTAAGTCGTCTTTTTGAAAAACTTGTATTCCTCCCATTTATACCATGAACTTATTAATATTTTAAATTATTTTACACTTCAGAATTAATATTACATTATGATAAAAAACTTAGTACCTATTTTTGGTAAAAATAATCTATTACAGATTATAGATCATGTATGTGATTCATTTTTTTAAAAAAATGTACGTAATTTAAAATGGTTTATTAAAAAAAAGAAAAAAAGAAGAAACAAAAACAAAATAATAATTGTTAGGATTAATTAACTCCCACATATATTAATATAAAAAAGGAACAAAAATGAAAGGTAACATTTAAGTTGTAAAAGTAATATAGAGCTAATATGAAAAATAAAATGTAATAGATGTTGAAAAGTACGTATAGCACTAATTTGTAGATAGAAAAATATTTATATTATTATTATAAGTAAAACTTATAGCGTGCAATAACAAATAAGCAACATTAATTAAAAAAAGATTAACCAATAATTCATTAATATATAATTTTTTTTTAAAATGTAGCTAAAACCATGCATGACTTTTGCCCTAAAAATGCATAGTTAATATTTTAATATTCTGTTATCTTTTATATTTTTAATACAATTATCTATATAGTGATGATTAATGCTTCGTTTAGAAAATACAATGTATTGTTATTAGTGTCATATTTATAATAAGAATAAATGATATTTATCATCTAATAAATCGAAAAGGCTAGCGGTAAATATATGTATATGTTCCTAAATTACACGATAGAGATATGTTAGGGAGATACAAATACTGTCAATAAAACTATCATGAATTACTGAATAATATCAAAAAGAAAAATTTGCCATAATTCATTTTTTTTCTTTAAGTAAATTTATAAAAATTGATACATTTTATTATATAAAATAAATAGCGTAATTTTGACAAAAACGTTGAATTTATATAAATAATATTATTCAACATATAATTATAAGATTCACACTATTAAGATTAAGAAATGAGAAATATAACATTATTTCAAATGGTAAACATTTTTACGCATAAATTAACCTGTATGTATGCTGTGAGACAATCTAGTGCAAATATAGTGCATTATCTCAATCACATATAGCATATTTTAAAAAAACAAAAATGTAAAAGAATATATATAATGAAATATTTTTTTAATACCAAACGTAAATATTTATATTATAAAAAATGTAATTAGTATATGAAATATGTACATATATATAAATTTTATAAAATGTTTGTTTTTCGCACTTTATTATCTTTATGTTGTATTAAGGTAACATATATTTTATTACAAGCAAATATAATATTTATATATTAAATAATTATTCTGCAACAATATATACTAATGATAAAATTATAATATATATATATCATAATAATATATTTTATTGCGATTAAAAATGAATATAAACTATATCTTATACATCAATATTTTATATTGTCTTATTTCTCATATTTGAATATTTCTATACTATAAATTTTTATTATATCATGCATCTTTTACAATATTAAATTAAGAATATTTTATAAAATGGCAGAAAAAGTAAGAGTTCGTTTTGTACTAGAATAATTATTTCGACGATATTCTTAAAATATTTTATTTCTAGCTACACAAAATTAAAATTATCCTTTAATAAGTTTTTAGTTTACGAAATTCCTTTTTGTACTTTATTTTAGGATCCTTATTTAATGAAATTGCCTGCATATAAATTTTATGACATACTGAGTAAAAAAAATGGATCTGAATATTCAAGACTTTGTACGTCCTTAACTGAAAGTGAAAATCTACAAGAGAAATTCTTTACATTTTGTAATATGCTTGCAACAAGTATCAAATATATACAAGAACATAAAGATGAAATAAGCTTTGTTCAAAATCCTTGTAGATTGTTGAATTACTTAATGTATGATCAAATATTTACTGTTTTGTCTGTTGATACGAATAACTTAAGTACTAATGAAAATTTTACAAAATTTTATAATATATGGACAAAACTGGTAGGTAGTTCAGAATTTAAAGGTGAAGACATATGCGTCCCTGAATTTTATTCGATTGGTACAGATTTATGGAAAAAATGGAAAAGTTACACTGAGTATTACGAAAATTTCAATGAATTAGAACAAAAAAAGTATATCAATAATCAAGAATGCAATATATATAAAAATTACGTTGAATCTAATGCTAAATTATATGAAATGTTTCATGGTTTCTTTGACAATGGAGAAACATGGAATTGTCCTGGGTTTTTTATTAAGGAAGTAAAATATAAAGCCGAAGACCTTATATCTAGTTTAAATTGTGATATTTTACCTTCATCAGAGAGCTTATCCTTAAAATTAAATCAACCTGCAGGCTCAGATAAGCATGAAAAAGGAATAATACATGCACATTCTGACGAAGTTAAAGCAGATAAAACATTAAATCCCAAAGAAGACACATTTGGAATGAGAACGTATCATATTTTAATGTTAATTAGTTTTTTATTTATTGGATTATTCATTATTTCTGTCATTTTATATAAGGCAAATGCGAATTATACTAAAAAAAGTGTATTCTTTATTAACGCACTAACATTCTATGTTCCATGATTATCCCAAATAGTAAAATAAACATATTATATATATTGTTAATTTTTTTTTACTTATATTAGTTTACAAACTTTGGAACCTGGCTTCGATGGCACATTCTAAAGAAAAGAAGTATTCTACGTGATATAAATGAAGAAGAAGAAGAATTATTTGAGAATACACCAGAATCAAATATTTCAGGCTTTCATAACAGACTACTTCATATAGCGTACCCACCTGAATAAGATTCATTATAATAATAATTGGTAGTATGGCATTTTTATAAATACAACCATATTAAGGAAAAAATCAATATAAATATACCTTATTCTATTTAGATAGAACATAAATAAAATATAAACTGATTTTAACATATAAGTAATTACATATTCAATATTATATTTTTGTATATTTTACTTTTTTTTATTTTAGATTAATATTATTATTGATATATTTTTTTAATATTATAAATATATTTGTCTTTTCTTTGAATATACATATATGTTAAAATTTAGGAATATGTAAAAATTTTTTTCTATATTGCAAATACATAATACCTATACATATTATTTATTGTTCTATGATTGTGTACACCAGAAAAAAGCAAAAAAGTAATGTTTATTTTTTCTGATGAATTTTTTATATAAAAAGAAAACTTCATTGTTTATATTAGTCTATAGGATAAAATCTTCTAACATAATGACTATAATTAACAGATTGATGTAACTTATATTACAATTTCATAATATTTAATTCAAAAAATAAACTATAAAAGAAATATAATATATCCTCACTCATTGAATTCCATGTTCATATTATGTGTAAAAAAATTACGTAAGAGTTCAGAGCATTTCCTCATTATAATCAACCTATTTATTCATATTATTATTATTTGCTGCTCATTAAGAATGCATATAAATTTTATACTATTGCAAAATAACCAATTTTACTAATACATATGGAATTTACATATTTTTAGTTTATATATCCAATAAAGATAAAACAAAATTTTAACGGATTTTCATCTCATATTAAGCAATAATGCGATTATATTTTTTTTTTAATAAGATAAAATCATTATGAAATATTCTATTCAATTAACGCACTTTTAGTATTATATTAGTAAATAACATACTACAGTTTTTCATCTAAATGTGACATATAGAACTAATATTACTAGTTATTTAGAACATATCACTTACTATAAAAAATCATATAATGTGAATAGCCCAAAGATATACGTTAAAACAGTTAAACGAGGAGATATATATTCAGACTCTAAACAAACTATTCGAGAAAAGTTATTATATACAAAAGAAAAAAATTAATAAGACTGCTTCCTTATGGGCATTAAATATAAATATTGTCAAAACGCAAAAAATTCAATTGCCAAGTGTAATAATCAGGTAAAAATGTTAAATAGAAACGATAGAAGAAATACTCATACATAAATGCATATTGAGAATATGTGAATACCTTGAAAATAAAAATATTTAAAATATAAAAACAGGTTTAAATAGTAATTGGAAATACCAAAATTGCAATTAATTAAATTTTCTATAAAATTCTTTTAAAAATAATATTACATTATTTGTATACATATAATTCAGTAGATATTTCTTAATACATTGAAATCTCATAGATTATAAGGAGTATCTTTTATATTATATATTTTTGCATTTTTTCTTACATATGTAAGGAATGTGTGTATATATATCTCCATTTTTATTTAACAGTATACAAGAAGTTTATGTTTTGTAAATATATTCAGGAATTGACATAGTCATAATTCAATGAACGTTTTTATAAATTTGTGATACAGAAAATGACTTTTCTCTCGGATATATTCATAATAAATGTGTAAATATATCAATATATTTTTCTGTATTATTATTATGTTTATATATATAAGAATGAAAAATATACTTGTAAATTTTAACCATGAAATTTTCTTCAATAATTGTTATATATATGAATTCACTAGAAATGCAGATGTTTCATCTTTTTGATGTATGTATCGCATATTTTTTTTTTTTTTTTATGTTTTAAATATAATTGTATTTGTCATTTTATTGTATCTTATTTTATTTTATTTTATTTTTATTCTTCTAACATTCTATATAATAAATATTAAAATGACGTTTTATTAATATCTGAGTTCACATAATTAATGTTTTTTATATTTATATATTGCATTAATGTAGAAGTCGATAAATATTTTATTCATATGAATTCCTTTGTAAATTTCAAAAGAATATATAAGTTTTTGTAATCATTAAATAAAATATATTTCTACTAATAACTGTATGAGTAATAATGAAGAATATTTTTAAAATTTTTGTTGTTTTAATAGAAGATATATTTTCTTAATAAACTTATTATAAAAATGTTCCTTTTTATAACATTGAAATATGTACATTAAATTAACAAAATTTACAATGCACTAGATGCCATTTTTTAGCTTCTCACCTAGAATAGTATAATTTTTTTTATTTTTTAATTATAGCTCTAAAAAGGATTTTTCTTATTTGAGCATGCAAACATGGGTACAAAAATCGTCCAGTTAATTTGAATATTATATTTTTTCATAAATCAATTTCATACCTATGCAAATTCATTGATAAATGTTACTAAACTCTCTTAACTAAGTTATATCCGTCAAAATGGTTATTCGTATTGTTCTATATGCATACAACATGATAAAAATGTTTTATTCTTTTCTAAAAAAACAATAAAATTCGTGATATAATAAATAAATAATCCTAAATATTTATACATATGAATCAGTTAAAACCAAAGATAACATGTAAGAATACATAAATAGTATGAGTTAATAATTCATTTTCCACAAATAATATTATATAAAACATGTAATCCTCAATAAAACAAAAGTAGTTACAATTAACTATTTTGTAACAACGTTGACCGTAAGGACAGTGAGAAATATAACATTTAATAAATAAAATAGGTATACAAAAAAATATAATGTAGTCTAATAATTCGTAAAGTACGAAGAATCATAGTAAGAATAAAAATGTAAATAATTAGGTCCTTATATATATATGTACTTATTATAAAAAAAAATTTATATGCTATAATATAATATACACTAAATTAAATATATGTATATATGTGTTATCATAAAATTAAATAATAATAATAACATACATAAGATATTATATTTTAAAAATTCTTTTTACTCATAAACTTCTCCCATTAATATACCATAATGATAAAAAAATTGCTCATATTTCATATCATTAGCTTTATGAAATAGCGAATTCCAAAAAATTAAGAAAAAAGCATTTTATATTGTAAATAATATATTATGTAAATAGTAATATATAACGAAAATACATTGAAGGTATTAGTCATTTCTTATACATTGCTTACAAGAGGAGCGCAAGTAGAAAATTTTTATCTCCCAATAGATAATTACAGTTCCGTATATTTATTGTCATTATGTTAAAATAAAATAAATTTAATTATAAATTACATAATATAAATACTTAAAATACATTCTAAATTCATTTATTACAAGACGAATATAGCGAAAACTCAGAAGTACTATTATAGCTCTAATGTTAATCACATTTAACACTTATTTTCAATGTGTTTGAAATAAAATACTTTCATAAAAATTATATGTTCATGTATCTAATTGTAGTTTCATCTTTTATACATTCTTAAATTTCAAAATGAATTATAAATATTTTACTAATAAAAAGTTAAGTGTTAAATGGGATAGAATAGGGAGATGTACAATGAATAATGCATGCATCGGAGAAATGTGCTTCTAAATAGGACTTTACAATAAAAGTACAATTTCTACTTTCATACTGTTATAATTAATATAATATAATTATTGTAATATGATAACGTTTGATTTTTTTCTATTTAACTGTTTAATTTATATACCATTAACTATATAATAACTATATGTTCTTTACTCTAAATATATATATAACCCTATTATCACTAATTAGAAACTATAAATATAATGTTATTAATAATAGTAGACAAATACGAAAAATATGGAAATCAATACAAATAGAAAAAAATAAAAAATAATGTAATCTACGAAAGTGTAATCATGAAACAAACAAAAAACATTAACCTTGTTTATTTTATATAAATCATAAATTGTAAATTTTCAAATTAAGAAAGTATATATTTCACCAAAACATATTTAATTGAGAACGATGTAATGTACATATGAATGAAAAATTTAGAAAAATAATTTTTTTTTCGTTTTTTATTTACCATTTTTTTTAATAACTATTTTTTTTTATTTTTATTTTAATTAAAAATACATTTCTTATATTAAAACACCTTTTTTTTACAATTCATTTTTAATTATCTCTAAGGAATAATTCTTGTTAAAAACCATACATTTAAAATATTGTAGTTCGTACGAAAATATATACGGAGTTAGCATATTTTTATGCAATTTTTTCTTTCTTCCAAACAATTGGAGTTTACTCCAAATAAGACTTTGCATTTAATCTAAATTATACCTCAGTTATCATATTTTATAAAAATGGTAGTTAAATTGCATATTTATTTGTCAATAAATCATGAATAATACTTCATTACGAGAATGATTGTTTATGCGTTAAATTTAATACAAACTTATTTCATTAAGTATTAATAACTTTATATATTTTATTCCTTCTATTTGTTTTTCAGAATTATGATTTTGATACGCTAAATTCAATACATACTTATCATTTTATGGATATGGATATTAAGACCTCTGAATTTGATTTTTATTGTGGATCATTAAAAGGTCAATTAATTGATAACTCCGACATTTATTCGCTTTGCAGCCAGATGGTAAGGAATTATGAAAAAATTTATCGAAGCCTGGAATCAGATTCACATGACAACGAAAAATGTAAAAATTTAAATTACTGGCTATATCATACCGTAATTCAAAAATATCCTCATATTACGGAAGATAAAATATCATCCTCAGACATTATTAGAAAACTTCATGAAGCATGGAAAATGTACGATTTTGATGATAGATGTAAGTTTGACATGTACAAATTAAAAAAAACTGATTTTTCTTATATGAAAGCACTGTATGATTATGCTCGAGATTTTGACATAATTAAAAGTAGAGTTAGTCTTAGTAGTGGCAAATGTTTTGAAGATTACCATGATTATATTGAAAAGGGTAAAAATGCTTATAGTTACTTTAATAATAAATGCTCAGTGGAAATTGAAGCCGCTGTAAATATGTCAGAGGTCTGTAAAGAATTTCTTTATGTTAAAAGCATTGAAAACAGCCCTGAACTATCTACCTTAACATGTGAAAAAGTTGGAAAATCACAACTACGAAAAGGTCCTGGAGATGCACAACATCACTTAGGAGAAGGAAATCCACGAGATCATGGTGATTCTCATTTACAGCATGAAGGTGAAGATGCTATATCAAGTGAAGTTTCATCTGATTTTACACTTTCTCATGCTTCCCTAGCAATTGGCTTTCCACTTTTAGTAATTTTACTCATTTTCTTCATTTTATATAAAGTAAACGAGAATATTGTATAAAAGAAGATATACTTTGCATGGATAATACGATTTTTTTTTCATTTACACTAAATATATGTAATAGGAAGTAAAATTTTTTTACTTTTTTCTGTTTTAAATTAGTTTACTCCCTTAGGATCCGGGTTACGTTCCTATTTACTAAGGAAAAATATAGATATATATAACATGAATGGAGATGATATACACGAATTTTTGTCATCTACAAATGAAATTTCAAATAGAAATGGAATGAATAATGACCATCATATAAGTTATCATGGCATATAAAATCCTTCATTCTAAAATAATGGGTGATTCCTGAAATTGTATAGCCAATATTAACATAAGTGTTTTGATATAATTGATATTTTATGACTTACCAAACAAACAGAAAAAAAAAAGAAAACTGAACCCATTTATTACTTAAAAAGGATGCGAAAAAAAATCAGATAAGTTGAAAAAAGTAGAAAGAATAATACACATTTTTAACTATATTCTTTTTTATTATTATTATAGAGAGTTATATATGGAACACAATTTTTATGTTTCTTAATACTTATTTTATATATAAGTAAATATCCTATTTAACGTAAGAGAAGGAATGTTCATGAAGAATAGTAAGCTAGATGTAATCTTATCCTGTTAAAATGTATGTAATGTTATTCTGATTCATAATCTACTAACTTGCTCATATGTTTTTTTTAGTACTTATTCTTAATTTTTTCTTTTCTTTTTATCACTCTTCTCATTCAGGAACGAAAAGGAGTAAACTAATATGAACATATTTATTATAAGATATGTATAATGCAATTACTTCATAATTATCGAATTTTAACTAAAATGAATTATTATTATGAATATATGGTATTTATACATTAAAGAATAATTTGTATTTACCCTATAGTGTACGAAAAATATCACAATTACTCCCAATACCAGCGCAACTACTATGCAAATGCCGAATTGTATGCTGTTAATTTTATTTTATGTTTTTCCCAAAAACCTTGAATGATCGCGGCTATGCATGTATGTTAAATTACATTGTGATTCTAAGCTAGTATCGTGATCTGTTCCTGTATTTCTTTTATGTTTATCTCCACATTTCTTCGTTTTCCATAATCCTGATTTGTCTGGTACTGGTGAGTCAGACGAACAATCATGTTGTTTTTCAGTGATACATGTTTCACGGGTTCCTTTTGACATATCATGAAACATCAGTGTATTCGATGACATAAAATCATCAAAATCGATTCCTTTTTGAATTTTCTTAGGTTGAACATTTATATCTAATACTTCTTTATGATTTATTATGTCCATTACATATATAACACCCTTAGACTCCTGTGGTCCATTAACTTTATAAACCAAAACTTGTGTTTCTATTTGTACAGCGACTTCACATGTATAGAGCACCTTTTCATCTTCCATGTCGTTAGTAATGGCACATCTTGCAGGTTTCACTATCATGTTATTTTCTAGTTCAAATGTCTTAGCCTTTTGTTCTTGCTTATCTTCAGTTTGAAGTCCTTTATTAAGTTTTTCCGAAAGTCCTTCACCATCACAATTTAACTTTCTTAATATTTTTTTCGATCATACTTTTCATTACAATCAACGTAATCACCACATATACTCCCCAACAACAGCATTCATCTGTATTTAATACGTTTTGTGTAATTCATTCATATAATTAATATATTTAGAATACTTGCAATTAACTTTACCTTGATCATTACTACAATTAAAAATAGCATCATAATTTTTATAATAATCAAACAAAAGCTTCCTTTATTTTCACTCGTCTAAAGCATCATCTTCATCATAACCATAGTGACAATAGCCTTTTAATATATAATTAACTTGGTAACCTACCTTGAAAAGTGCAAGAATAATAGAAATTTCAGAAATCCTATTACCTTTACCACTGAAAATTTTCCTGATTTCATGATAAATCGAATAAACATAATGTGAACAGCAATTTTTACGTTCTTCTAAATCGTTCATCTGAATTATTATTCTTAAATTCATTTAAAAATTTTCACAAAGATTTTTCAATTCAATGAATCCACTTTGTGAATTAAATTTATTGTCACAATATTTTACATAAGACGCACCATCTCCCTTTTTTTTGTCCTTTTCGGTGACATCGTTTTTGAATTATGTGTAAAAATATGAAGGTGCCTCTTTAGAAAAGAAATTCTGAAAATTATGAATAAAAAATAAATTATATATATATATAACTTCTTTTTTTAAACAAAGGCCTATTTTACGATTTTTCACGAATTCAATGTTTACGTGATAAACTCCTAATAATTTTATTTTTAACAATAAATGCAAGTATACATCTACTAATTCAACTAAGTCGAATACGTTTGAAGACAACATGATCAAATAAAAACCTAAAATACGCTGACATATAAGCATATACGCATATATATTCCTATATGTGTATATAAATTTCACACTGTACTGACATAATATATAATCATTTATAGTAATTTTAGCAAGTAAAAAAATATATATTATAATGGACCTTTATTTATAGCTGAACATTCAATATTAATAATACCCTTAATATCATATAAAATAGACACTTTAAATTACAAATAAATAAAAAATATTAATTATAAAAAATTAAAGGTAAAATATATCATTCTATTGTAAAATATACATTTACATAATTTTTATTCATACTTGTGCATATATTTCTATGAACGTAATTATATAATGGAACAAAATGTCTGTTTAATATGAATGTATAAATTGTAAAATATAATAAAATATGTCGATACCCACATTTTCTTTTAATTTGTATTTTTTTTATAAGTGTAGATATTATGAAGATTTATTCACTATGAATAAATATTTGCTCATTCTTTAAAAATTAGGTTGTTATGATTACAGTGCAATAATTCTTATAAGGATGATAAAATATTATTTTTATTTATTCTCTAATTGTCTGTTTATTACAAATTTCAAAGTTAATGCAAAATAAAAGGAAATTTTATATAAGAATGAATATCACCTTTGAAAGAAAATTTTCTTTATTCTAAAAAAATCCATATATTCCCAAAATTTCTTTATTTATAATTCTTTTAGTGAAAAAAATATATGTGTATTATTATTGAAGGCGTTTTCCGCTTCTGTTTTTCACATTTTTAAATTCCTAGGACTTTTTTTTTATTATTTATATTATATATATCCAAGTACAATTTATAATTTTTGTATAATATACAGTGGTACATCTGCTCACGTATAAGCAACAATACATTCTGTTTATCAAACATCTTCCCAAGTGTGCGTTTCATTGTCTGAAAAATGTTAAATCATATGAATATATATAATTTAAAATTTGTAATATAGAGAAAATATAGTTGTACATTAAATTTTAAAAAATATATGTAACCTAAAAAATAAATTAAAATGGTAAAATAATCTTATAAAATTACTTTATTTTTTGGTAAATCCAAAAACATTTCCTAAAAGCATTAACACCATATTTTGTAATTTAACCCTTTTGCTGAATTTCCTATGTTAAAAATTTTAATGACCCTATTTAAAATAGGAAAATATAGCAAAGAATAATTATTTTATTATGCAAACATACAATGTCTTAAATGCTTGAATCCAATTTGAACAATTAAGATAATATATATATAGGAATTATATTAATCCCATTTAAAGCTTTTAATTGTCTTTTGCTGTCATGAAAAATATATCTGATAAAATAATTCGAAGTAGAACAAATTATTATTCCCTTTATAAGAAATTATAAATATATATCTTTAATTAAGAACGAGACAAAAAATTTCTTCCTTCGTGTAACAAGTTCAACAGAGCATTTTTAATTCTTCAACGAATAATTAAAATGAATGCATTAAATATCTTATTAATGGGAAAATTTTATGCTGGGTTGCACTCAAATGTAAATTATATCTTATTAATGCATAAAATTATTATAAATGCGCGTCTTCACAAAGGGGATATATAATTCATATTGTACTCTCACTAACAATTAACGCTTTTTCCATACTCATTTATCTTATAAAAGAATTTTTCGTATTTTATGAAAAGTCCAAGAATAACACACATATTATTAACGTATAATATATGTAAAAATTAAAGCAGAATACAAGGAATTTTCATAAAAATATGTTATTATTTATTCCTTTATTAGAACTTTATATTTTTGTATAATCTCCTCTAATTACTTATATATATATACAGCATAAATATTCGGATGAATAACACGAAGAATCAAACCTTATAGAAATAAATGTAATTTATCTGAGAACGAATATGTAAGAAATTTAGACTGAAAGATTACACTGTTGCTAACTTCCTATATTCACTGAAAAAATACTTGATATTCAGAAAATAAATGTAAACAGCATGAAATACTTATATACTTCACATATTAAATATCATGAAATTAAAAGTATAATGAATAAAAATTATTTAAATAAAAACGGGATTATGCAGTACGTAAAGGGACACTTTCAGAAATATAAGAATATTGAAGGCATTTGTTTCATAAAAGAAATTCAATTTTGTAATTCATTGAAATTTTTTGGAAATCAACATAAATAACATAATTTATGTAAGGAAAAATTAACAAAGTGCAACCACAAAGCAATATCGGCATTACATGAGGATGGAGAAGTATCATCATACAATGCGATTATTTTACCAACTAATACGAAGGAAAAATGTGAAAGAATATATGTAATGTCCATTGAACATGCAAAGGTGTTCAATTAATGATGCATACACAACTTTAATATTAATATCTTAAAAAATTAAAATATTTTTCACTTTATTTACTTGTACAACGCGAATATAACATGTCTTTTAAATTATGAAGGTTATAAGGCACTTATAATAAACTTTTTAGCAGTAAATCTCATGAAATTATCTTATTCTTTTTATATTAACGTTTTTTTCATTTTTATCCTTGTACATATCCTAATTAAAAAAAAAAAAGGAGTTATACAGATTATAAAAGGTACCAATTCTTGAATTCTACTAAATATTAGCATATATATTAGGGAAGAATATTACATAATATATAACGTTTCACAATTTTCTTAAATAATACATAATAAAGGACAAAAAATTCTTTTCCCAAGTAATATTAGTTCACGATAAACCGTTTTGAAGTATAATAGTATTATAAACTAAGGAAAAAGGAGGTTCATAACATGGTACTGAAAATATTGAATTCTAAATAATGGCATATGTGTGATATTTAATATATTAAAAGAATTACAAAACTAATTTCTTATGATAACAATATTATGAACTGCATTCATAAGAAAAGTGTAAAAATAACATGGCTTTTCAATAAATATAATAAATACTGTATTATAAGCTCCTAAATAAAGTTCTCAAATAAATGGAAAACGATATATTTATTTTTTCAGCATTTTCACCTTTATATACTAAATATACTAAATGTGAGAAAAATACATTATGAAAAACAGATGAATGTTCTTTTATAGTAAAAATTGTAATATATAATTAACAATACAATATATTCATATATATATATATATCATGAATCCTTTTTATATTAGGGAAATAAGAATTCTGTAAAAAAAACAAAAATATTTAGAAGCAACATAAAATTTAAGATAAAATCATGAAAGGATAAATATAACATATTATATATACAAAATAATAAATAAAAAAATTAACGAATAATACAAGAGAGTACTCATTGTTTGATATTTAATGCAAAGGAAAATATAACCAGATAATATTTTTTTAGAAAATATATTTGTTCCTCATATAAAATAAATTTTATTCTGCTTGAAATAATCGAAAACAGCAATGAAAAAATATAAATATTCGCTGATTTTCTTTTTTTTTTTTTATAACTTCATTTTCAATTATATCATATATTTTTAAAAATATAGAAGCGAATGGAACAAATAAAATTGTGCATAGTTACTTTCTTTAAGTATACCACAATGAAATATAAGTAAAATATTATAAATGAAGTATAAAAAATATGTTTAAATGCTATGATATGTCAAAAACGGAAATTTAATTCTATGAAAAATACAGTTGTATCAAATTCTATAACAATGATGACGTATTTCAGCATAAGTAAAAATTTAATACGGAGTACTTCAAAGTAATAACAAATATAATAATTAAAACAATAAATTGTCTTTTCAATTATTAGAAACACATTTATTGTACCTGTTCTACTACATTTCTTATGTGTATATACGAAAATATATAATAATCAAATTAAAAACATCGATATGCTCTATCAAGTGCACGCATATGCGCATGCCCTATTTATAAGGGTACAAAATGAATAATACACAAAGATGTATATGGGGAAATGTACTAATTATAAAAAAAAAATTATGGAACAATAAAATTATTTTAGTGAATATATATATATATATATATATTTATAAAAAATTTATTGATGAAATTAACGTAGTAATTAAGTAATATATTTAATTATCACTAAATTTTTAATGATAGCACAGTATATGCAAAGTGAAATATTGTTATTTCATATATTAAATAATCTATTATTTATGACTTAGTTTAAGGCATTAAATTAAAGCATTTCATAAAATTTTATATGTTATCTTTGAGAATATATCATTAAATACATAATATTATAAATTTGTATACATTTACAAGGGTATATTAAGAATTAAATGATCTTATTTGATTTATTTCATAATAAAATCCGTTAAAATAATTTTTACCCACATATATGTAATATTTTAAAAACATAAACTTCAAGTAATGTTAAAAAATTAACATATTTGTATCCTACAGTAATTTTTAACATGTGTGCATGCATATAAGAAAGTGTTCTTTATTTTTTTAGTTGTACATATATTTTTTAATCACTTCTTTTTTGCCTGTTTTATTATAATAATGTATAATATATATTCATGTAAAATACTTTTTTATTTTACATAATATTTTGTATTGTGTTAAATTTCAATTACTATTAAATTTTTTTAAAACGCATAAGGTTCCAATGTGAAATATTGCATTAATATAATAAGCGTTAATAAAAATATACACTACTTATGTAGAATGTTACTCTAAAGTAATCAATGAAAGTAATAGCACTATATACATAAATTACATGTATTCATATATAATAATGTTTTTTGATCTTTCTATACCTTAAAATACTGGGTCCATAAAATTCATAATAATAGTAGAGGATATTAAACACTGAACCTTTGTATAAAAAATACACAGAACACATATTTATATATATAAAGTAAATAAGCAAATTATCCACTTTGAATTATATATAATTTTAGTATAAAAGAAAAGTACATTAATTAAATATACCTTTATAATTTTTTTATTAAAAATAACTTTATAAATTTTGTCCTACAGGTAGTGCATATAAAAATGCGTTCTCTATATTTTCATGAAGAATACAAATATTTGTTTTACTTATTAAAAATACAATAAATATTTGAATTCTTTGTAAAAAAGAAAAAATATGTGAATTTTTAATATGTTTTGTTCATGTAAATATACTGCATATATAAGCATTCACGCATATCTCTCTTAGTAAAAGAGGAATTTCCACGTTTAATAAAGCCATGAAATTTTTGCATGCATGTGTTCACAATAAATACTATTTTCACTACTTTTTTAAAAAAAATTTTCCCTTCTTAAAATTAGTAAATGAATGTGAAACATAATTTTAATTAAGTATAAAACTTAGGTATTCTTTTTAAAAGTAAATAATATAACAAAATAACATCATATGTAATATGATTTTTCCTAATAAGGAAAAATAAATATAGAAAAGAATGAAATACTATATACTTCAATGCACGAAAATATGAATATGATAAATAAAAGGTAGTAATTGTATTAGAACAAATAATTTAAATATGTGCATACATAAAATGAATAAGGGTCATTTTAATTATACATAAGGAATTATTGTTATAGGCAATAACTAACAATTCTATTGAGAACATATTTATAAATGCATTGTAGAGATATATAGTAACATAATACAGGAGAAAAAATGTAAAAGGTGTAATACAAGAGATGATATATTTAATGGAAATATTTCTAATTATTTGCACACTTTCAAATTTTTGTTTACGGAGATATTAATTATATAGGACATGATTTATTTTTATTTTCTATAAAATGTTTTTACTTTATATCTTTTAACACTTTAACAATTAAAAAAATTAAATAAAAATAATTTTACAAAGAATATGTACATATTACATCTTAATTAAAAGTAATTAAGAATCTAGTAATATTTCTATTATATATATTATATATATTATTCATTCTAACAATTGAATAATATTTCCTGTTATTTTAGCACTGTAAAAATACATATAATAAAAAATTAAGATATGTTGTAATATATTTTAAATATAGCTATAAAGATGACTTCAAGGTTTAGAAAAATTACACTGTAATTGGTGTAATCACTGAAATAGATAAAATGGAGAGAAAATAATACAAGTGACGTGGAAATTCGAGTATTATTTTTAAAATGTTCCTTTTAAAAGGAACAGAGAAAAAGGATATTAGTGATTATTTATTTATAGCATTGAAATAATTTAAAATATAAAACTCTGTCATAACTATATTCCTTTAAATTAAAGAATATTACATCATATTGCAAGTTAATTATTATATGTTTATTTTCCGCTGAGGATACACTGTTATTCTTAACATATAGCATGAATGATCTTATTTAATAATAAAACATTGAATATATTAAAATAAATTGCTTACATAATATCATGAAGGTTCTCTTAAACTTATGAAATGATAATGTTACGGAGTAATGTATACTTGAAAAAGTTAATATGCACAAAAATATATGGAATATTTGTTTTCATTTGTAAATTATAAATAATTGTATGAAAATTAAATTATTTTTCGAATAATAACAATGCATTATTTTGGATGAAATATATTTTTTTATGTAAATATTTTACATAGCCATTCTCCTTATTTTCTTCTATTATAGTTATTATAAGAAAATGATTATTATGTTTCAATTTATTAAAGTTATAAGTAGAAATGTAATTATAATAGTATAATTTTCTTTTTTATTAAGAATTAAGAAATTTTCCATATAAAAACATATTTGCTTTTACGTACTATTTAAAACAAAAAGTAAAAGAATAAGTATTGTATTTGTTGTTGTTTTGGACATATATAAGCTTATATAAATAGAAATATAATCACCATACGAAATATCATATATTCTACTGAAAGAAACTTTTAACATGGGAGATGTGTCATATGATAATTATATATTATAAGAATCTCTTATTCAGCACTTTTCTGTGAATATAATAAATAAAAATGATACATATTATTTTTAAAACATTAGTACACTTATATATTTTTTTTACATTTTTATTTTTCAGGATAAAAATATAATTTCGCTACCGTCAAATCTGAATTATTCGAAATTTAACAATAACCGCTATGATACGTCCTATGGAGATTATGTAAAATGTGAAGAATTCCAGAAGAGTTTAAAAAATGAGCATGATGCCATTGATAATTTTTGCATGAAACTCACAGGAATTTTAGATCAATTTAATAAATTAAGAATTACTGAATTATTTGAGGGTGATAGTTGCTCAGTTGTTATTTATTGGATGTATGATACTCTATATGAGGAAATTATTAATAAGAAAGTACACAGTAACATTGATGAGATTATTGGTAATATTTGGAATTTTTGGGAAAAATTAGAGGGAGGGAAAAAATGTTCTTTTCAAGGAAATCTAACTGATGAAGAAATTTTTAACAGAAGCAAAAAGTTGTATTACTATGCTATGGACATTAGTACCATTCAAGCTAAAAGCCAAGATCTGAATTTTCAATGTACTGAAGATTACAGTCGTTACATTAAGGCATATGTTGAAGAGTATAAAAGCGTAAGAAGCGAATGTGAACAGACAAAAGATAAAGAGTATTGTAAACTCTTGGAAAAAATTCATAAAATAAGGAATAAGGATGATTTATATAATTTAGAACCTTGTACACCAGTTGCAAATGCAGAACTTGAAACAGGAAATGGAATGGAAGATCAGCGTGAACATGAGGAAGATGAAGCTGAAGTTCAAGCTTCTTATTCACAAAGCAGTTCAGGAAGTGATATTGGAGTATCCGTTGTTTTTCCACTTTTGGGAGTTTTACTCATTTCAAGCGTTTTTTATAAAGTAAAAGAACAAAATATATATAATTCACATTGTTTTATCTTTATATTACTAATTTTTTCATGATATGATAGTAATGAGCAGGGTAATATATTATATTTTTTATATCTTTAATATGTTTATTAGTTTACACCTCTTGGGTCATGGATACGATCTCGTTTTTTAAAAAAAGTATCTACAAGATATAATGTAGACGATGAAGAAACGGAAAATATATTAGATAATCCATATGAATTTTCAAACACAAATTCAAACAATGATGAACACAACATAGGTTACCAGTCCGTGGAAAACTTCTAATAATAATGTAACATATAATATGTAAAATATTAGGGGGAATGGATAGATTCATTCAACATATATAAATAATTCTTAATTTATTAAAAAATCATATGAAAAATTAGAAATTGCACATAATAATATATATATATATATATGAAAATAATAATAGCTCATAATATAAAAAGTATCAAAGGAAAGCTGTAACATTACAAAACGATTATCGCAGCAGAAAAGAGAAATACCTTTTTTAACATATAAACCTTTAAGATATAAGAAATGGACAGTATCACAGGGAAAAATTAGGAAAAAAGAAGAAAATAATTTAAATCCATTCTTTCAAAGAATAGTTTGAAGAAACATATATCACGTAATAGACGGGAAAATTAAAATGTAAATAAATAGATGCGTAAAATGAAATATACATATTTTCTTGAAAAAGTGGTTACCCTTAATATTTTACATTCACGTGAAAATGAAGTTATATTTTAAGAATTAAAAAGAATTCAATAATATATGTTGGAGAGGTATATACGATTTTTTATTCAATATTTTTGTTACTTCATCATAGGAATAATGCATAAATCACTATTATAGTGTTTTTGCACAAACCAGGGTCTCTAAAACATTTAAGTTTTCTAAATTAGTAGCAAGTGTACCACACAATTTTTTAATCCCTTGTAAGTTATCATTTAATTTCGTAACCTTTTTACTGTATTTATTATGCATTCAAGCGTAATCCTCTATTTCATTAAACTTTTTATATAAAGTACTCTCATAAAATGAGTTTAAAGCATAACCCTAAATTTAATGCAAAAAAAAATCTTATGTATATTATTAAATCCCTTTTATTCGATAAAAGGATTTGTATTATTCCAAATAAATAACATATAAATGGAAAACTACAGAGAATATCTTAAACGAAAATTGTAATATACACGTATATGCTGTTTTGGAGGCATTTGATCATTAATTTCTTCTGTATATGTACGCACGACGTTGACACCTTTGCGAAAGTTTGTTCATATTTTTTTTCCCTTATTTCTTATATATTTCTTTTTGCTCTTCGTAATACTAAATCTACTGAGGTACAGACATTTTTATATTGTAAGAAAAGTAGCTGAGTATTCGTAGAATTAACGATTTTCTTAGCGCGTTCACTTTCTTCATCGTTTATTTGTCCATCACTCTTCTCATTAATTCTTTTATGCTATGTATAAATATGTTCCATATATTTGAATTATATCCCTTTAATCTGAAACAAATTATTCCATTTATCTTTTATTCCGTTATAATACTCTAAAGAGCAGTATAACTATTATATTTCGATATAATCATATTTTACATATCTTTTTTTATATTTATTTATGCTCCTTTACCAATAAAACATCTAAAATAAATATCCTGAAATGGGCGTAAGCTTCAAAAATACTTGAACCTCCAAGGTTGGTGAATGTTATCAAATAAGCAACATATAAAAAAGTAACAACTTCTATCGATTAGGGAAAATTATTCAAAGAATGATAAATAATTATCCAGGTATCCAATTTTTTCTGTCATATAACAGGCAAACGTAGTAGTTGTATCAATTATTTTTACATACGTTACACGTATCAGGAAAATGTAATACTTTTATGATGAATATTTACTGTCATCAAATGAATATATGTTTGTTTCCATCAACGTGAATATCTATAAATGAAATATATAATCTATAATTGTCAATTTTCCAGAAAACTATTTTTTATTTACTCCTAGGGATAAATAAGGTATTCGAATTTAATTTTATAAAATGTTTATTTTGTAAAAAATAAAATATTACGTCCTCTTGAAATACTTAGAACGGAAAACCACGTTTTTGTCGAGGTATATCAAATGATATAATAAAATTTTGGAGGATATACGTGTTTATGCCAGAAAAAACTGTGCATATTATATTAATATATCATGTATCACTTTTTACTAATTTGAAAATACAAATAAATATTTCTAATCACCAAATTTTTTCTATTTTTTTTTTTTTTTTTTTAATTGTAGCACTAATAAACATATACTAATAAATAAAAGTTGTCTAATAGGCAAAAAATTTGAAAAACGATTATGATTCAATATTCAACTTAAAAATATAATATAGTATGGAAAAATATTCAATTACAAATTTTTTATTAAGGTAAGCACTGCAAATTTTCACTATCGTGTCATATAATTAAACCCATTTTTTATTACGCATAAGCCACCTTTGCAATGTTTAATAAAATGTTTATTTATTATTTTTACCTCTTTATTGTCATGTGTTATATGAAAATTTCCATAAGCTGAGTTTACACTATTTGGATTAATTATTTTAACGGAATATTTAAAGGTATATAGCCACAGTTATTCTGCGAATATTCCTTTAGTTGTAAAACTTTACATAAACTTACTTTCCACGACCAAATTCAAAAAGTAAAGAGTAATATTTTTAGAGCAAAGAACAGAATGAACTATACATTTTATTTCTTTTAAATACCATCATGTTGCATAAAAAATACGCTTCAACACAGATATAATACATATAATTTTATACAAAAAAAGTTATATACACAGCAAAAGTTAAATTATCGTTGCGCTTAAAAAATGGCACACATTATTTTCACCCAGTTCAAAGTATTCTAAACATATTATTCATGTTGTTTCTCATGACACTTATACACATTCAAAGGGAACAAATTCAAATAATAATTCTATATAAAACAAATGAACTAATCAAAATAGTGCCATTGCCCGTTTGAAATGAAGTAATTCTTAAATTCAAAATAGAAAAAATGAAAAAGACAAATAGAACACTTTTTAACATATAATGATAATATAATTCCAAAAAAGTTAACACACACACCATTTATACTTTGTGTAAATTTTGAAAAATTAATTTACTCTACATATATCCCTTTCCCTCAAGACAAAAATTATTGTGAAACATAATGTTATCACCTTGTGAAATTTATGAACCCTAGTTCATATTTCAACTAAATACTTTTCTATTAACGGATTTTCAAACAAACAATAGCATATAACTTTAAAGAATTAATAAAATGATAGTGAATAAATCCTTTTCACTTTCAAATTATTTTGCAATAGAACATCCTAAATGTGTGTTCATATATATATTATATGAGCAACATGACGATATGCACAATTTTTATATTTTTAACATTCTTACGGTTTTATTATATATATTTTAATGAAAATTACAATTTTAAACAGACAAAAAATTATTATTATAAAACGTACGTAAAATAGGTTTTTCTTTCTTGCGAAAATCATCCTTTAAAATGGCTATTTTTTAAATCTACCGTAGCGTGGGCAGAATATATATATATTTACATAGTCTTATATGATAAACCTACATAAATTCAATATAATATAACGACAATATGCCAAAAATTAGTATTGAAATTTACTATATATACATACATTATACAGAAAAATACGCTTACAAAAAACGAATGCTTTATAAACATAATTATTTTCATAAATTCCTTATTGGCAATTTATAATTCGTATAACAATTAAATGTGTATTATCACACGAAAGAGATACTTATCTAGTGTTGGTAAAACTTTCTGCCATTAATAAAAATATTCAGTAGGAATGATGTTATTAATTATTTCACATGAAGGCAATTAAGAATGGTTAATTATTTATAAGTCTTCACGTATGTACAAACAAATACATAATATTATTTTATAAAAAAAAAAGAATGCTTCAAATGTAAAAAAATAAAAATAATATATATGCGACAACAAAAATATGAAACAAAAGTAACAGGTGCAGATAAAACCTAACAATGAATTTTAGTTATCTACTCAGGGATCAAACACATAAGAGGAAAAAATGTAGAGAAAAGGATAAAATAACTTTCAAAAATTATTTAATAGTATGCTAAACATTGTCATATGTCTTCTAATAAAGAACTTTATTTTCTAACATATTTATGTATTTATTTTTCGCATCATTCCTACTTTTGAAATTGTTTGTCACATTTTTGAGGAAATCACGTAGTCATATTTTCCTGGTTTTTCTCTAAAAATAACTCCTTTATTTTTTCTCGCGAAATGGGAATTATGAAACTTATTTTGAAATGGGTAAGGTTACTCTAGCATTTTTACAATTACTATCAAACATCTACGCCTTCTTATGTTTATGATAGAATAGCACCCCCTCTTAGCGTGTTTGTACCTACCTAAATGTGAACATGCATGCATATAATTCATATATTTAAAAAACCCTGCATTTATTAATTGTACAACACTTATGTTTCTTTCTTTTTTTTTTTCCTTTCAAGGTAATGTTTTATTTTTATTTTTCATTCTTATTATGTAAAAATGCAGATACAAATCTATGTAATCCCTTCTTAATACTATTCCACTTAATTATTTTCTCCCTCAGTAGGAATAAATAAAAATTATTTCACATATGATGATAAGCTATGTGTATCCTATCTGAATGCCTATTTTCCTGAAAGGAATCTAGAGTATACATTGATGGTGATTCCATAGATTCTTCATCAAAAAAAGTGTTCACTTCTTTTTTCTTTAATACCTTCTTACGCAACCAGGAACCCAAAGGAGTAAACTAATATAAAAATATATATAAAGGGAATGCGCATTACATGTATATATCATTATTATAAACTTTTAAACTAAATAATAAAAAGTAGGAAGTGTATATATTTTAAAACGTAATTTCTTACTTTATAATAAACAAAAGAAACACCAATTATTCCAAGTGTTAAGGCAGTTGTAATAAAAGCGCGCATCATATAGGAATTTAGTGTATTATCTTTATCTTCTGAAATATCAGAAATGTTCATTCTCCCGGTATGTGTAACTCTGGGTCTACCACTCGGTTCCATAGAATCCTTTTCTTTCCCATTAAGTAAAGTAGGTACCTCCAGTGCGTTTTCACAAGTTGGCGCATCGTTTCCTGAAGAAGAAGGAGGACAAACAGCTGGTAACTCCTCTGTGTAGGCTCTACGTGATCTTTCTGGAACTTCAAGAAATAATGATACATCTCGTGATGTAAAAGAATTAGAGTTCTCTTGTTCGACTGTGCTTTCAGGTTCAAGTCCAATATCTGGTACTTCTCTATTTGAAGGTAACATTACGACGCCTGATGGTAATTCCTCAGATTCGATAGATCCTTCAGCTCTCTTATTTGAATCTATCTCTTGACCAGTACTTTGACTTGAGTCTACCACATCTTTCGTCCTTGTTAAGTATACTAGTTCTGAATCTTCATGTATATCTTTACTATTACAATTTAAGCCGAGAAAATTGCCACTTTTATCGTAAATTTCCTTACATTTTTTATCACCAATTTCCTTGATAGCATCTTTTATGTAAATTCTATAATCCCCTTGCTTGACGTTTTCACCTAAAACTACTTTTTCTGTGTGTTGGCGATATGCTGAATCTTCACATATATATCTAATAATTTCACCACTCGTATCATTCACTTTAGTACATTTCATGTATTTCACTACCATGCTAATGTCTGATTCTGAGGGGTTAGGATACGAAGGTTGCTCATTTCTCTCTGGAAGAACCACATTTATATCTTGGACACGAGGTGTATCAATATGATCTTGTATTTTAGATAAGAGGTAATTCGGATCATACTTTGGATCGTGGCTAAAATAATCGCATGGAAACCATAGGCAATCTTTCTTATGCTCATTATATAATGTTTTAATATGGCTAACGTATTTATGATACAATTTGCATTTATCCCCATAACAAGGAATAATACTACTATAATTATGAAAATAATCAAGTAAATCTTTTTCTTCTTTCGACTTTTTTAAATCAAAATCATAGTCATAGAACAAATATTTTTTGGTAAAACTATGATAAACAACATTCCCTATATCAACCAATTTACTAACAATGCCGTTATTAACATTTTTATGATTCTTAAGAAAAATTTTCCTTATTTCGTCAAGTATCCAATAAGATAAATACACAGAGTAAGTGTCATGCTTTTCCTTATCAGTGTTTAAATTAGGTAAATTTTTTATATTACTAAGAAATTTTTCACAAAGACTTTTAACTTCATCACCCTGGGTTCCAAGCGTTGCACAATTGCTAGAGTATTCGGTAAGACTATCTTGTTTATCAAATTTTGCATACACAGTAGAAGAAGGTAAGTTTTTTAAAATGTCTTCCTGAAAATTGAACAAGAAAGAGAATTGCCAAAATGTTTTTAAACCTCATTTATAAGAGCTCTTTTCATCATGTTTAACAATCAAGAGAATTTTTAATTAGTGTGTATTTGTAATTTTAGCAAAAGGAATATGGATACCAAATCTTTTTCACCTAGCGGTGTTGCCATTTTAAGACGTATTGACTAAATGAAATGATTAAGCCTTTTTTTTGCACAGCTGTGAATACACAATAAGTAACAATAGAAAATCGACTGTTACATTTTTTTATGTCTTTCTGCTAAATTTAAAGGTTACTCAAATATTTTTTATATATGGAGAAAATGGATTTAATTACACTTTATGGTTAAATTGTTATAGTACTTTTAATATCATTTCAAATGAACAATTCCAATTTTGAAAAACATAAAAGTTGGAAATAAAATGTTACGAGTAAAAAGTAGCATTATTTAACAAATTATTATTTTGTAAAATGTCGCTTTATATACACATTACATATAATTGTGCTGAACGCGCAGATCAGAATTAATTTTATTTCGCGCAAATGAAAAACGGCCATTGGGAGCAAAATGTTTGACACAGCTTCAAAATTTTATGTATACATCCCAATGCTTAAAAAAATAATAAAAACTGTTATTTATTATAAATAAATTGTATTTCAACTTTCACAATAAAAAAAATATTTTTTTTATTTATACTTTTTGGAGGATTATAATAATACACGTTTTTTTATACTTAACCAAATACTTTTGACTTACAATCTAAGCAAAAGGGAAAGTAACACAATTTCGCAAATGTGCTGCATATATTAAATGATATTTCCTTATATAAAACTCATTTACTATCATGAAATTTTGTTAATTATAATTGTATTATACTAAAATACACCATAAATTGTAACCAAAAAAATAATTCCTTTTACTTCCTCCCTTTAGTCTATGGGAAAAAAAACATTTCATTTTCCCACACACCCCAGAGGCCTACCTGTAACAAATATTTTTATTTGTATTAATATTAGTAGTTGCGTGCGTAAAAAAAATGAATACCTTCATTATTCGGTATGAACAAAAGTATGTCCATAAATGTGAATATAAATTCCTTTGAGAGAAAAAAAAATATGGAGAATATTTTATATTCTTATAACAAAAATATAGTTGTAAATCCTATCCTTCATTGATGTGTTCCATGTGATGCATTTCACTTTATTAAAATGTTTGTTATGCATGCTTTATTTTTCCTAGACACTAGGACCCTTTTGAAAAATTATATTACCATATTTAGTAACTGCGTATGTCTTAGTATTTCATGCATTATCTTTTCACTTAATAGCTAGGACATTAAGCAATATTTTATTGAAAACAATTAGTAGAATCAAAATAATAACTCATATATTTAGTTATCGAACTGTTGTAATTGAACATTTTGCATTATGACGCATATCCGCTTCGACGTATATTAACACCATTAATGTATGGTTAAATGTACTGAAAATGAATAACATTCTTTATTGAAGCGTAAATGCGGCAAGAATTATTGTCGTCTTTTTTAATTATGTAAAAGAGGTAACAAATTTTATAACATTGCGTACCCTTTTTTTAAGAATGCACCACAAGGGAAATATATATATTTATACACCTTTCTGCTATAGTGATGCAACTTGAAATTTCATTTTTATTGATTCCAAAATGAGTTGAAAAAATGTTTATATATAGCACAATTTCTTTTTAAGCATTTCTAAGAAAGCGAATATAATTAGTACGTAATTATTTCATAAGGGACAAATATACTAATATCGTGTGTCTCTAACAATATAAGAAATGTTATAAGTTATTTACAGTTTTTACTTTGCATTTAGATATGTTTGGCTTAAAAAAATAAAATGAACAAATGTATTAACGAAGTCGTATTCTTTCCATTAATTAGAAGCACCCTTGTATAATATCAAAATAGCCATATAATATGGCACAAATATTCAATTTTATCGATTGTCTTGTAGCCTTCATGAATTCCTTTTTAAATTTATTTTCTGATTATTCATCTGTGTTGTATTCCGCAAATGGGGATTGTGCATTTCTTGCGAGTCATTAACATTATTATTCGACATTTTTATGCCTCGCCACTTTGAGAATTATTAGATGTTTAACTGTTCCTTAAAATTATATTCCTTTTTATATGTACATGTTAATGCTTTTTTTTATCTCTCTTAATAAATTCCAATGAACAAATTGACCAGTATTGAATAATATAGTGATGTTTTTTTTAGGCATTTTCTTTTCCTTACTTTCCCCATTCTGGAGATGCCAATTTAAAAAAATAACGTTTTTTATTTGAACATGTACTTAAATGATAGTTAGTGCTTCTAAAATTTTTTAACTGTATAATATTGCGCATGTTAAAAGACGAGAAAAAACAACGAAAAAAACAAAAATAAAGACAAAAAATTACTATGATTTTACAATAAAAACATATTACTCTAAAACCACAAAACGGAAATATATATACATATATATATATATATATATACATTTATACATACTAACGATAGTTAACTTCAAAAAAATAATATTACAACTTTCTTTTTTTAACATTGCCAAGCTAACTTCGGATGCAACTCATCACATTTTCACACTAATAAAATTTTCTAAATATCCTGATGTAATATGCGTCACTTCCCCTAGAGCTTCGACCAGGACACATGGGAACCTATAATCATGTGTTCGTCGAAGTTACGTTCGCATCTTTTATATCATGATCTAACGAATCACCTACGTTCTGTTCACATGAATCGATCGGAATGTCTTTTTTCTTTAGCACCTTCTTACGTAACCAACATCCAAAGGGGGTAAACTTGCATAAAAATGAAGAATAAAAAAAGGAAATAAATATTTCTTTTATAATTATAAATTCAGGTAGATAAATTATAGTTGGAAATTTTTTTCATATTTTATAATGGAATTCCCACTTACCTTATAAATAACGAAAAATACGAGACATGTTCCTATAATTGCAACAACGGCTATCGAATTATTACTGAAGGAATCCAAAAAATACAGATATCCTTTTTGCGGTTTGGACTGTGCATCTATAAATTCACTTTTATTCCCTCCACCTGGTTTTTCATCTACATATTTTAATTCCCGTATGAATTTTAAGACTCGATTATCTCTTTTTTGTGATATAAAATTTACGAATTCTATATTATCTCCTGAATTTGAAGTCTCCAAATTCTCATTTTCGCCACGAAATTTTACTCTTTCTGTATTTTCTTCTTTACCTAATTTTTTCTTTTTTTCCATTAAATCGTTTATAAAATTATTCGGGTTATATTTCTCTTGACAATTATAATAATCTACACAATAATTCCATGGGGTACTATTATAACAGCAATTATTTTTGTGCTTCTCGTATAATTTATTAATATAGGTAAGATATTTATCGTATATTTCAAATTTATGTTCATTCATAGAAGCAATATTAGCCTTAATATGATCATAACTCTTAAAATAATCAAACAAATCCTTCATTTCTTTGCACTCATCAGAACTGCCATTAATATAATAAAAGCAATATTTATAATTAGTTAATGTATAGTATTCTGAGTCATCTGTCTCTAGTAATGCACTAACATCTTTATTTATTTCTTTTGAATTATTAAAACGATATTCTTGTTCTAATTCATTATTAATATTACGCTCTACATCGAGAAGTCTAGCAGAATCAAGCATCTCAAAAAAATGTTCCCATTTATCATGAAATGTGTTTCTTAATTCTTCTTGTGTCCAAAAATTAAGATACACACAACGATTACTAGGACTTTCTTCTTTCACTTTTTCAATTTCTGGTAGTTTTTTTAAATTCCTAGCAATTTTTCTACAGAGTTTTCTAACATCTTCTCCTTCATGTTTAAATCTATTACAGTATATATCATAATCCCTGGAATTCGTCTCTTTACTCAATTCTCGGTATATTTTATAGGGCGGCGACCCTTCCAAAATAGAGTCCTGAAAGAAAGGAGATAAAACGAGTTAAACGCATATATGGATATATACGTGTCCACACATTTTTACTTAATTACCCCCTTCTTAGGGTTAATTTTTTTGGTTTTATTTAGTAATGGAATATGTTCACATTGTGTTGCATATAACTTATTATTGCAATTGAAAATGAAAGCATACCCATTCCCCCCTTCTTTCATACATTACACTTTCAGTTTTACAAACAAGAAAAAATTGTATAGATCTCTGGAGCGTAAATATCGATATATAAAAAAAAACTTTATATAACAATTTGCTTATTTTTGCCTGCACACTACTTTTAAAAAGTGTTTAAACTTTTTCTAGTTAAACGCTCTCTTTGGTAAAAATTCAGCATAAAAATTTTAGTGCCATAATAATATAAAATAAAACAAATATATTTAGTTTAAAAATAAAGAGATGATTAGCAAATAAAATACCAAAATAGAAACAAAACACACCCTATCGTGAATTATTATTTTGTAATAAGTTAATACATAAATAGCACTACGTATTACAGTTCTACTATAAAGGTACACTAGAAAAAATATGTACTAAAAACGTCATTTCTGTGCTTATTTTATGCACATGTGTTACCACTTAAAAATTTTTATTGTTAAATAACAACGTTTATGAAAAAATCAAGCACTTGTTATTTTTGTATAACACACTTGATTCAAAAGTTTAAGTTTACATTTTTAAATGATTTTAATTCAGTTTTTTTTTTTTTTTTTTGGGTGCTATAATGACAGTTCCTTTTGATAATATTTAGCTAAAAAAAAAATTGCAAATTTTAAATTTAAATAGATGAAATATAAACTTCTAAATATTACATAAGGGTTAAGAAATTTTATTTTGTTTTAAAGAAAGTACTTTCTGTTACAAAACTGTATATTTTATATTGCTTTTTTACTACTTGAAAGGTCGCCAAATAATAAATATTTGGCATCTGGGTTGTATTGTTCTTATTTTTTTCTTTATTTTAAAACTAAAGATAAAGTCAAAATTTGATTTTGTTCATATTTACTATGGCCTTCATCATGTAACATTAATATTGCTATATAGATTGTTTGGAGTCATACTATTTTAAAGCACAAATATAAAAGAATTAAATAACGTTTACCTGTTTAATGAAAAATATGTAGAAAAACGAAATTTCTCAGTGTTGCTTCAAAATAGTGGGAAAAAAAAAAAAAAGAGTCAAACTATTCTACATTTTTACACAATAAAAATATAATTCAATATAATTTATTCAACAAAGTATTAGTAACAGTTCAATGTAGTTTTTCTTACATTTTTAGGATCTATTAGAATAAACCTTATATGTTATTTTATGTAAATAGCAATTATAAATGTGTTATGTTTTGCAATGTATATTTTCACGCGTTTCACTTTAATATTAGTGAAAAGTAAATATTTTTCTTTGATAAAAAAATTGTTAGTCTTACAAAATTATGTCCATTATGCATATTATAAAGCGATTACCTCCTGAGGAGTCCGTGAGTACTGCAGTTTACAGGTTAATTCGTGTGTTCACAAAATTAAAATAAACTTAGAACCGCACATATATTATAATACGAAGTGTTGATATTACACTCTGCTCAATATTACCAATTATTAAAACATAAAATTGTTGATGCCGTTATACTATACTAAGAATTTGTTCTATAAATAAAATTATATAGTACACATATCTGTTGCACCGTTCTTCATTAGAACGTTGAAAAAATAATTAAAAGCAAAAGAAGATAAGTAATGTATAACGTAATAGCATTTTATTTACAAAATGAAAAAGTTTTAATAAAAATAAAAAAGAGCTATAAAAAAAAAAAAAAAAAAAACCGTTTACTAACAGAAAAAGGAGAACATTAAAATTAGTTTATTACTGTAAAATGACAAAAAAATGTATGTATGTATTTATAAGAATCAAATTTTCAATAAAAAAAATTATTTTTTAAACTATATTTAAAATTTTTACTTATTACATAAAATTGCAAGTACAATCTTAATAGGTTTTCTTTTAACCACCATTATTCTAAATCAGTTGTCATTATGAGTGATATTTTAAAAAATTGTCTCACATAGGATGGTAAGCCATACGTGCTCCCCTATTTGCTCCTTTTATATTTTAGGATCCATAAGGGTTATATTGTAGTAGCTCCTCTTCTCCATAATGTTCATGCCTTATTTTTTTTTTTTCTTTAATAGTTTCTTATGACACCAGAACCCAAAGGGTGTAAACTAATATAAAGAAGAAAAATATAAAATGTAAGAATTTCATAATTACGTATTTTGAAAAAAAAAAAAAAAAGTCAACTGAAAAATAAGTGTGTTTTTAAGCAGAATTTTTATTTACTTTGTAAAAACCCCAAAACGTAAAAAAAATTCCCATAAGTGCAAAAAACAAATAAATGTTAAAATATATAATGGATCTCATAAAAACATGCTGTGTTTGCAAGAAAATGACTCAGGATTTCTTGTTATAATTTCCTTATCAGTAGGCTGAGGAGAAACTACTATTTTAAAATTTTCAAACTGCATGATTTCCACATTCTAACATTTTATAGAGATTATAAGTATTATAATCTTCACTACAATTAAAATAAATGTTGCATCAACTCCATTGAAATTCTTTAAAGAAATATATGCAGCACCGTTTTATGTAGACATTATATAAATAATTAATATCATAAATATATTTGCAATACTTTTTTTTATCACTTTTCGCCGAATTTTTTTTTTTCCAAATTAGTGTAATTCACAAAATAAAATCATGCAATTTTTTCCCGTTTTCCCATTCATTAGCAGTACCATCAAAATAAAAGAAACATGCTTCATCTATATTTTCTAACTGAATACTATATTTTTAAAACGTTTTACTAAATTCATTAATAATGCATTTAATGTTAGTACTACTCGAATTACTTTTAAATCTATTTATTATTTGGTCATATATCCAATACGATAAACAAGAACAACAACCCTTTGCAAGACTTACATCAATCAAAACACTACACAATTTCCCTAAATTCTTTGAAAGTTTAGAGCAAATTTTTGCAACCAAGTCATAATTTTTTTCAGAACAAAATTTTCACATTATTTATCACATAACTGTGCATCGATTTGTTCAGCATCTAATTTTTTATATTTTACACACGTAGGTAAATCTTCTAAAATGTCATCCCAAGTGTAAAGAGAAAATATTAAATATATAAATAATTAAATGCTTTTTCCTCAAGAAACAATTTCTTGTATTTTATCAGCAATACAAGATTCAAATGAAAAGTAATAAAATATATATTTTTTTAAAATAGTAATATACGCATTCGCTCGTTTTATGAGTAACTCCACTTTTATCTATCTCTTCTGCATTCTTACAACACAACGATGAATCTCCTTCACCCCCTTTTACATTTTTCTTCTTTTGAACCTCTTAAGATTATTTTTTTTTTTTTATGTTCAACTTGAAATTTAGATAGATACCACGACTTTTATAATTTGAGAAAGGTAGCTCAGCTTCCGCATACTTAAACCTTTTTTTAAACTGTCATATTTCTTCATCATAATTTAGTCCATCCCTTTTTTTACTGAATATTATTGTATAACTTAGAGGTATTATTCCTGCATTTGCAGTATTTCCCCTTATTGTCGCATAAATTATTCCATCAATTCTTTATTATCTTACAATACTCTAAGAAATCATATAATTCTTTCATGTTATGTACTTTTTTTTTATTGAAAATATTCACGTTACGATAAAAACATTTGCTTAACCCTGCTTTCGTAAAACTGGTACAATTTTCAAAAATACTTGAGTCTCCAAGGTTAAGGAATTTTACCTTACCATATAACCAATATATAAAATAATAGCAGCATTTTCTTCTACCAACTACACTTAAATATTCAAAGGAGGGTTAATGTGCATCCAGACCTGCTATTATTATTTCGTTAGTGCGAAAAATAGAAATAAGCCCTTTATCATTTATATTACAAAAATTACACGCATTTTTAAAATGTAATGACTTTTATATGGTTAATCTCATTTATCATAAAATAAAAATAATTTTTCCTTTATTCTCATTGATGTCTATAAATAGAAAAAATACACAAATTTGTAGATGCCTATTTTATAGAAAAACGCCTTTTCATTGTTCTTCAGGATATGTAAATTATTTTAATAAAATTATAAAGTTCTTTTTTAAAAAATAAATGTTTACAATTTTTTGCTATTAGGGTAAAAACAGGTTATTCCACATTTTGATCAAGGTATATCAAAAGGTGTAACAAAATTGTGCAGGGTATAAGTATGTATACCAAGAAAATAATAGTGCATAACCTCTTTATACATCAAATGCTAGACATTACTAATTCTAAAATCTGCATAAAATATTTCTCAGTAATAACTATGTTTTAATAATTTTTTATAATTCGGTTGTGGTTCTAATGACATCTTATAATATGCAAATTATATAATTGCAAAAAAGTACGAGAAAAAATAGCGCCGTAATCTTATATATAAAATGAGGTATTATACATCAGAATATAAAATTTAAAGAGTTCTATATATATATAGAAACACGACGAAATTACATTCACATGTCATCTAATGGGATGCACTCTTTTTATTACACGTAAGCCGATATTGTAATTTTTAACAAATTTTTTACTTACTATTTTTTTTATTTTAACTATATTTTTCATATGTAAACGAATGTATAAAGAAATTCCTCCTATCAGTAATAACTATTTCAGTTCGACGTTTAAAACGGTGGCACTGCAAAAATACGGCGAAGACACGTTTAATGGTACTAAAATTGCGCACTCTTCTTACCACAGAAAACTACGTTGAAAAGATTAAATAAAAATCATAAACGCACTTTTTCATATTCACTAATTGCTCTAAAACTTGTAATGATAGGCACTATTTCAACAATTTTATCTTATAAATGGCTTTGCATTGGACGCGTCTTATTTGTGCCTAAAATTTCCACTACGTTACGTCCCAATTTCATTAAAAAAAATGCTATAACGCACTTAATATAACAGTTGTATAGTTTTTTATAACATTAATCATGCGCTGAAGAGTTCATATAATTATAAATTGAATCACACTTTTTGTTATAAAATACAAGAATAACAACCGTATTTACTAGCAACCGATTACTTGTTCATTGAAGTAAAATACAAAGAAAGGGGAAATAAAAAGAAATAACATATTTATGAGGACAACACGTTAAAAGAAGAATACCGCTTTGTCTGTGCAATTTAATTTAGCAAGTTCTGTATTAATTATTGTAATCGGAATATATATAAATACAAATTATATAATATGTTGTTTATGTAATACCCCTTTTTTATTATTATAATCTTACCTTTAATATTTATTTTATTTCGGTTATTGCTAAAGTATATGTTTTTAATTCTTTCCATTTTAACAATGTACTAGGGGGACCATGTCCACTTATCCATGATTGCTGAGAACAAATTTACAAACTGGTTTTTCTCATAAAAAGAGTTCACATAATACTAAAGAGGTAATAAAACACAATTACTTATAACTGTTATATAAATTAAATTATTTCATATTTTGTTTTTTTCATATGGGATAAAATCGATATGCATTGATATAAGCCATCATCTATAGATATTATTAGCTAATCATCTAGCAGAACACTTGGTCAGTGTATACGGTCCAAAAAGTAGTAATCTAGTCGAATTATAGCAGATATGGCATAATATTTTAACCTCTACTAATTCTTTTTATTGATTTATTTTCTACTGATCCTTCTGTAATTGTTAATTTAACACTATTATGAAAACTTGTCATCTTTAGGCACACTGCAGTACCATTTCTGTGCTTCCAAAACAAAGAAATGTAATGAACAAACAAAACTTATATCTTTCTTATATTATTAATTAGATATATACACACTTATGTATAGAACAATTAAAACACACATAATAAGGGACATGAATACTAATTTTTAAGGAACAGTAAATTTTATTAGAAAAAAAAATCATTATATCTTATAATAAAATTGGCATGTACAAATTGCCATATCATGTTTAAGTACTCTTAGTAATTATAAAATAATAGCATAATTCATATTTTCATATTTGACACATAATTTTATTTTATCCAGAAATGTGCAAATGAGAAAAACATTGTTTTGTTATAAACACAACATTTCAAGTATAGAAAGGAATACAAAAATAGATGGAAGATAAAACGAAGTAATTACAAATTAAGGAATCGCTGAAATGGTAAAAAAAAGAAAAAACATAAAATAACATCATGATAGATGGATAAATAAATAAATAAAAATGCTTCTCTTTTTGCAAGCTCATATAAAAGGAAAAATGTATAAAAAGAATAATATAAGTATTTTGTATTTTTTTAACAATTATTATTTAAGACAAATTCTTATAATTACATTAAGATGAGTTATACTGGGAAACCACATAAAGGGATATTGTTAGATATGCAAAGAGCATTCAGTTTCGATTTTATTAAAAAATGTGTGACAGCACAAGTTCAGGCTCAACTTTAAGTGAGCAGTTATAACAAATTAAGAATTAATAAAATTTTCAATTACCAAAACATAATAATATGAGTCACATAAAAAAAGAAGCAATGGTTTCATTAATTGAATGATGTAAAGCAATCATTTAACGAAAAGAAAATTTTTTAAATCAATACATGCATGGATATTAATTTTTTTATAGAATAAAAAAATATTATTTTATTTAAATGTGCCACCTACACTTCTTAAATAACAACAATTTGAAAATATATCAAATACAAAAAAATACATGTACTTATTTATCGAAAATAATAAATTATCATGAATATTACTATTCACAAAAAAAGGGAATAAAACACGTAAAAAGTTACAAAAAAATTAATAAGTGCACATATATATATATATATATATATATATATATATATGCGCATACGTATATCATTACGAGCTAATGCAATGCTTAAAAATATAGCAAATCTAAAGCATCACTTTTATGCTTTATTTGTGGACCAAATTAGATCGTGTAATGATGTCTTCGTGTTTAATCCATTATGCCACGTTTTATTTTATTTAAAAAACGCCGAACTCTTCTCCTATATTTATAGAGAAAATTCAACTTATCTCTTTTATCTAGATAAATGAATAAATTATAGAAAACCACAATGATTACCACAACAGTTATGGAAATTAATGAAGGAAACAATGCCTGAATAACAATGTATGATGTGGCAACTGAAGTAGATGAAGAAATAGCCGTGGATGTAGAGGAAGCTGTACAAGCTGTAGCTGCAACAGCGGTTTTGACTGCACATTTTGAACCTGCAGAAAGAGATGTAACCAGATTTCCGATAGAAAATGGTCCAGAAAAAAATGTAGTTACCGTATCTAATGCACAACCTGTAGCTACAGTTGCAACTTCGGGAGAACAGGATGCAAGTGCAGCTGCACCAGAAACCATTCCTGCAGCTGTAGCTTCTAATAAAATACTTGCAGATTTTGCCTTGATAAACTCGATTGAAAGGATTATTAGTGAAATTAATGCAGTCGTTAGAGGAATCCCATACGATACCACTTTTTTTATAATGTGCATTATATTTCCAGTTTTTTCCTTAACTTTTCCTTCTAGAATAGTTTTAAAAAGAGCTTCTTCTGTTATATCATATAGTGAGTCTCTCACAGTTACATCAATTACATGTAATGAATCTTTTTTTTTTAATAATTTCTCTTCATCCTTCCTATCTTCAATATGTGCATCTTTAGCAGAGTCTTTATCTATTTGTAATTCATCTTTTTCCCTTTTTTTATCCATATTCTTATATATGCTATATATTTTTTTTTTTTGTGACTGCTCTTCTTTGAATTGGATACCTCTCTCCGTGGAATAATCCTTTTCCGTCTTTTCTGTTATATATGTATCTTTAGCGGGATCCTCTTCCTTTGGAAGTACTTTTTTGTCGCTTTTACCGTCAGTAGATCTATCTCTAATACGTTTTTTTTTCTTTTTTGGTAATTCCCCTTCTTTTTGTGAGTCATCTCTCTCCTTGAAGCAATTTTTTTCCTTCCTATCTGTTATATATATATCTTTAGCGGAATCCTCTTCATTTGGAAGTACATTTTTGTCTCCTTTACCGCCAGTAGATCTATCTCTAATACGTTTTTTTTTCTTTTTTGGTAATTCCCCTTCTTTTTGTGAGTCATCTCTCTCCTTGAAGCAATTTTTTTCCGTCTTATCTGTTATATATATATCTTTAGCGGAATCCTCTTCATTTGGAAGTACTTTTTTGTCTCTTTTACCGTCAGTAGATCTATCTCTAATACGTTTTTTTTCCTTTTTTGGTAATTCCCCCTCTTTTGGTGAGTTATCTTTATACTCCAAATCATTTTTTGATGTCATATCCCTCATGCATACATTTATGCTACCCTTTTTTTCTTTTTGAAATACGTTTACGTTCCTTTGTTCTATTATGGATTTGTCTCTATTACGATTTTTTTTTCTTGGCATATCCTCTCCTCCAGATGAGTCACTTTTATTTAGAGAATTTTTTTTTTTTAATAATTCATTTTGTTCTGTTCTATCGATTTCGTTTGCATGTGTTTCTTTTTCCGTAGGATGGTATTTCCACTTGACATTACATTTATTTAAGTGCACATTTTCCTTTTGCAAATAACATTTTGGTTGAGAATAACCATGTAATATATCAACTAACAATAATTTTAATTCATCTAATTGAGATTCGCTTACTGGGTTGTCACTTAACAGAATTCTTCTTAACTCATTTAATTTTACTTCATCTAACAGTTCATTGCTTAACAGAATTTTTTCTAATTCATTTAACATTGATAATCCTACCGATGTATTACTTAGCAAAAATTTCTTTAAAACGTTTAGCATATATTCTATATTCAATTCGTCACCCAAGATAATGTCCTCCAACTCGTTTAACAGTATTTTCTTTATACCAGGATTACTTAAAAGATTAGTTTTTATAACTTTGAATATGTCTTCCGTTTTCCTTTCACCATTATCTGACAGAACATCTTTTACCTCATTTAATTTGTATTCTGTTATTAAATTATTAAATAATAATATTTTTTCAATTTTTTTCAGCCTTACTTCTATTATATGCGGTCTGTGGAACAAAATTTGTTTTAGTCCTTTTAACTCACGTTGTCTATTCAGTTCATTTCGCTGTATAATTTCCCATATTTCTCTCAACCTTAATTTTGTTATGTCTTCATTGTATGGACAATGTTTTTTCAATGTTTTTGATTCTTTGAAATTTCTAGACAAAAGTGCTCTCCTTTGTCTGTGAACTTTGCGCGAATATATAGCCCTTGGTGTCAAAAATAGTGTTCCGATTTCCTTACTGTTCTTTTCGTGTAAGTCCGTTAAAGTACCCTGAAAGTTTGTTCAGTCAGGAAATAAATAAGCTTATATGCGTTCCTATACTTACGCATATATACATATGCACATACACCTATATGTACACACAAACAGTAAGCAATTTTTTGAATTGTCAAAATAATTTTTATGTATAGAACGCTTTAAATGCCAAGCGCATTTAACTTATCCTTAACGTTTTTTAAAACCTTACGTCCTTAGAACATAAGAGTGTGTATATCAGGAGGATTAGAATAATAGCTCTAATGGAACAAGGGAACATATTTCTGTTATTTTCTCACACATGGTATTTCCTTAATGTTCCTGTTTGCAATAATACCGCACTTAACGATGTTTTCACTGATACGGAGATCATTAATATTACTGCCAACATTTTATATTTCCAGGGTAACGTCACCCAAAATTTTCCAGGTTGACAAATACCCAAATGGCGAATTGTAAACGTAAAGGAGTATACCACTGTGTGTAAAACGCAATATTATTATAGAAACAACTTTGTAAAAACAGCCATTTAACAATAAATACCAAATGTTTATTAATTCGAATGATTAAAATAAAAATGATAAACAAAAAATAATAGATAATTAAACAGATTAAGTAAAACTAATATTTAATGATAAAATATATCTTCTTTCCTTGTTTTTTTAAATATTGTACTTTTCTATAATGTAATTGCCACACAAACAATTATCATTATGCTTAAAAATAAATTAAAAACATCAAATAATATATTGCAACGAATTAAATTTTTGAAATAAAAAATAATGAATATTAATTTTCTAAATAATAATATCCTAAATTTAAATAGACAACTCATATTGTCAATGTTGCAAAAGTGCATTATGTCTTCATTGAAACAATTGCATAGAACAGAACAAAATAAAAAAAAAAAAAATTTTTAAATTGAAAAGATACAATATAAACTATTACGATTTAAAATTAAAAATATTATCAGATAATTCTAATTACATGCACATTTTTTTGTGTGTGTAAAAAATTATAATTTATAATTATACCAAATTTTATGTACTCAACTGTGCATGGGCGAAATAAATGCAAATAAAAATTAAAGTTTTCTTTTTCAATGTAATTCAACACATTAGTTGGAGAAAATGAAAAGATTCAACTTCAACACAATTTATGCCAATTGTATAATTTTCATTTTACCCTTTTAAATTTACTTCTATTATTATTACGACAATCGCGTACATGTAACATCTGTACATTAATGCTGTGAAAAAAGTTGATCGGAAAAGTGTCGACTAAGTACTCCATTTTTTATTTTTATGTAAATTTAATAATACCATGACACATCTGTTTGTTTGTAAACACACATTAAACTAATTTTAATAAGGCTTACTCTAAAAAACAAAAGCGAGGGTATTAATACGTGAATTATGGTTCTGCATTTATTGCTAGGAATATATATATATATATATATTTTTTTTTTAGTTCTAATGCTGCCTATCTTTCTTCATTCGTAACCTGGTCATGCATATATAAAATGTAAAAAGCACATTCTTCATATAATTACTTTTAGCTCATCATTTAAAATAAAAAAAACTTTAATATGTGAATTAAGTAAATAGAAAATAATGAAATAATAATTAAAATATAAAAATAAAACTACACATTTTTATTAAATATAATAATTAATATTTCCTCTTCGGTTTTTCCTTTAAAACGTACTCTGCACATTAAGGCTTTGCGCTTTGAAACGTTTTAAGGAAAAGACAAATTTTCATATATTTTGTTTCATGCACATAAATGTGAATCACATTATGGACAATTTTTACTAGAAAATATATACATTTTGAATAATTTAGGTTTATTATAAAGATTTATTTTTTATTATATTATAAAAAAGGTATTCACATTTTTGTTAATATGCATATGCTTAATAAAGATAGAGTAAATAAAATAGTTCTCGAAATATCTACTCCACCGAAAACAAATCACATGGCGGAGGAAGCAAAAGAGCAAATTATAGAATAATATATAAATCATGACTGTTTAAGCAAAGGCATGCTTTTTTCCATCCTTTTAAATACTTAGTTTTAGGGAAATTTAACATAACGGACAACCCTAAAAGTGATCAAATCAAAAATTATGATAAGTCAAATCCCATTCTTACTTAAAGTGTTCCTTATTTTTTTTCATTTTATAAGTTTTTTAAAACTAAGCAGAATTTAGTATCAATATCCCCTTTCAATGACTTTTTCAACAGTTCGGTGACGAGGAGAGTGAATATTTTTTGTTCATTTATTACAAAGAACCGTTGTATAAAAATATATACAATAATATAGTTGTTCCATTAAATGAAGGAAAAAACTATCCGTTATACTGATGGTATTTTATTTGGAATACTCCATATATTTAAGATTGTATTAAAGCGATCATTTTTATTTTTTACTATTTGCCATTAACACATATGCAATGTGCTCTATGAAGAATACTCACTAGTAAGAAATCCATCTGCTTTTGTGTTTGGTTATTAAGAAAACATATACACATATTACTTTTTAGAAATTTTCTTCACATCACAAAACTCCGTGAAGTCATAAAAAAAAATAAAGTAGAAAAAAATAAACAAAATACAACGAAATGAATCAAACTGTAATAAAATAGTGAGAATTCAAACGATTTAATGTGTAGAGGCACATAACTCTTAAATTACGCACTCATGTATTTTATGTATAGAAAACGCTTAGTTATTATTTCATCACCTTACAATTTTTTCATTAATTCAACACAGAAACAGGAAAAGGAAAATTGCGTTTACACTGACAACTTGAAAAAATGTATATTAATGACGTATACTTTATTTTTTATGTTGTGTGCCCTTAGTACCATGTTTATTGTGTCTATTTACAAAAGCTAAAATGCAGATATAAAACATATCGAAATCGTTAGAAAATGTAAAAGGAATTAAATTAGCTAAAAATGGAAAATATAAAAAGTAAAAGTGCTTATTGTCGGGTAGCTCTTTATTTATAAATAGAAATATAGAATCAATGTTTTTAATTTTTGCTTAAGATGGATATGGGAAGAACATATCATTTGTTGCTATGTAAAACACAGTTTATTATAATTCTGTTGTATAATAAAAGAAAAGTATTAAAGCGGTTAGAAATCAGAAATGAAAGGTAATTATATTGAATTTTCTTATTTTATCAATAATTTCATTTTTTATTTATATTTCTTCTTTCATCGCTTTTTCATTTTTGATTCTCCTGACGAATTTTTAGTATGACGCAAAAGAACATGCTAGCTTTTTTTTTTTTCCCTTTAACGTTCTTTATTATACCCCATTTTGTTATAGGAAAAAGGAGAAAACCTTGCTTTAATTACCCTTTTATAAATAAATATCTGCTTCGAAGAAAAATAAGAGTTAATACAGAGTATCTCTTGATTTCTTAAAATCTCGTTTTATAACATAATTATATAACAATGTATGAACAACTGAAGCATAGAATATAATTTTACTAATGTTCTTTCTTACCATGATTTTATTTTAGCTATATTAAATATTCAGTTTGGGCACTGCCTTTCATGCCAAACGTTTGTAATTTATACGACCTAGCAACGATCAGTGACATTGTCGCACTTGTTCTATTTTTCTTAAAGAGAAACCCTTTTCTTATAATATGAGGATTATCTGGCATTAACTGCATGTGATAACTAATAAAATATGCTGCGTATATAGACAAATATATGTACACAGAGGAATTAATTAAAACCAGTATGGTGTGTTTATTCGTAAAAATACTACATGGTTAGAAATTTATTTTAAGAACTTATCAGCTCCTCTTCATATGTTTAAAATACATAGATTCAATTTTAATCACATTTATTTAAAGGTGCTAAAGGAATACAATTGAGTATGGTCGAGATACGAAAAAACTTAATTATTATTTAACAGCATATGAGCATATCAATGCAGGTAGCATTTTAGCTATGACATCTATATTTTATTTTCACATTATATTTTTTTTTTTTATAGCTCATGATATAACGTAAAAATGAACGATCCTTTTAATTTAAAGGAAAAAATTTATATCCTTTTAATATAAAACGGGAAAAGAAGAAGGAAGATCATATTTTAACAGTGGAAGGCATACAATAATTCTGTAAGCGTAATTTTTTATAATATTCTAAAAAGAATATTTTTTTTATTCCTTTATTATATTTTTTTTATACGTTACTGTGACAATATTTTTTATTTAGATTTTACAAAGATCACGTTTTCACAGAGGGGCAGATATATCTGTATTTTTTTCAAAATTTTAGTTATAATTATATTTTCTCACAACTTTACATTGTTAAGGTTGGTAGATTTATAAATATGAATAAAAAATGTATCGCATCCACGTCAGAAGCTATACATATATGTATTCATATATTGTCAATTTCATTTTAACAAAATGATACTCTAAAAATTTTCCACGTATATGAAACATTGCAAGAGTGCACATTTAGAATAATAAAATAATCCCATTTTTATACATTCTTTAACGGTTTTAAATAATCTATACGATTTATCATTAAATTGGGAATTTTGTAGCCGCTGTTACTGTTATATTGCATTGTGCCGTAAATAATAATATTCTAAATTTTCATCATATAGAATTTTACATTTTCATTTATCGCAAATTAGTCTTTAAAAAATTATATAAATGATAAAATTTAGCTATATTTTATAAGAGTTTAAATCATATTTATGATTAAATTAATTCATTGTAGAATAAACATTTTTCTGTAATAAAAATACAAAAAACTATTTTATTATTAAGTTTTTTTTTTTTACCCTCGAAAAGGCATCCAGAGTTATTATTCAATGGTTTATTTTACATACTATATTATGCGCATACATATTTTACAGGGATATCCATAAATTGGTGTGCTTGTTTATTGGAATATACCTTGTTCTTTTTTTTTTATTAGCATAGAAATTACTTAAAATAATAGTTCATCTACAAAATAAAAATAATTGTAATGCTTTAAAGTTTTAATAAAACCTATTCAAAATAACTACATTTGTAGTAATAGCATTTCTTTCGCAAAACAATAGCTAAAATACGTTTAGTTGATGCATTTTTTCCCTGTTTTTTTTTTTTTTTTTTCATTTTTCTCTTACCTAAATGTTACATATTAAAAATATAATATATTAATATTATAATTAAATGTAAAGATATTTTAAATATTTTGTGAAAATATAAGTCAAACGTAAAAGAAAATATATATAAAGATAATAAAAATACCATTTTCCACGAAGTAATATTATTAATATCATAATTACTTTAGTTACAATTTAGAACATTCTAAAAACTTTACCTATGAAAGAAAGAGAAAGTAAAATCCATTATATGAAGACCTTTATCATTTTAGCATGGGCAAGTATATTTGCTTATGAGGTAAGATAAAAAGTAAATATATGAGTCTTTGTGAGCCTTTTTCGCTTTTTATAATTTCGTTTTAAAATGAACTTTTTATTAATGTTGGAAGAAAGCCCACCTTTTGTTGACTATTAAATATTCGTTTTCCTTTTTAGATCACTTCCTTTGAACAAACGTATGACAACAAAATAATACAACATAATTCATTAGATGGAAGAATTAACAGATTATTAACCGGAAATGTAGAAGTACAAGAAGTGCAAGAAGTACAAGAAGTACAGAAAGTGCAAGAAGTACAAAAAGTGCAAGAAGTACAGAAAGTGCAAGAAGAACAAGAAGTACAGAAAGTGCAAGAAGCACAAGAAGTACAGAAAGTGCAAGAAAGCATAGAAGAGGGAGCAATAGATACACCGAAGGAAGAGATCAACGAACATGAAAAAAACGTGAATGCTTTAAAGGACGATAAAATGTTCCTAGAACGAATTTTTTCATTTTCACATGAAAATTTGCAAAAATCAGTTAGTTCATTGAATATTTCTGATAATTTTAAAAAAATATGTAATCCAGAAAATTTTGTTAGTAAATTTGGAAAAGTTTACAATCAAATAAAATCTTCTATTAGTTTCGATGACTCAGATGATGAATTCGAAAATGATCATAATGATGAAAAGTCTGATGATACCATAAAAGATAGAGCCCCATTTGATGCAGATTCTGAAAGGAAAGATAGTGATTATTATGATTCTGATTCGGATTCGGATTCGGATGATGATGATGATGATGATTATTATTATGATGACTATTATTTTGATGAGGAGGAGGATTCCACAGATATTGCTGGTGATAAATATAGTGAAAACAAATCTATCGAATCACAGGAAGATAACTACAGTGATATCTCTAGTGAAACAAGTTCTTCATTAAAATCCTTCTCTATACCAAGAGGGAATCTTGCACTGATAAACAAAGATATATTCACATTAAAGGAATTCTATGATGCAATATTCAAACCTATAGTTATGTGGGGAATTAATTATGTGAAGAGTTTGGATTCGAAATATGAAACAGCATTTTTGAAAGTACTAACGACTGATCGTATAAATTTGGGGAAGCCACAAGAATTAACTTTAAGTAAAATTAAGAATCACATGGTGGTTATTTATCCAGTCTTTTCGTACAGTGCTTATACACTTGTACTCTTCTTGCTCAATTTTGATATGTTTACTGTTGGTACAACAGCCGCAATGCTTCTAGGTGCCCTAACATATGTGAGTTATAAATATGGTAAAGTCTATAATAAGAGTAAATATTACAAAAAAAAGGATGATGATGCCAAATCCTTAGAATCAACAGAAAGTAGCTAAATAAAAATTTATGATACCCATCAATTACACGCAGTAATTTCCATATAATAAGTGTTTTATATATTCATAAAAATATTAAACAGATACATAAACTTTTAACGTGTGTATGATATGTGAATCATTTTGTTTTCCACGTTTTTGGCGAATAGCAAGTTTAACAGTTTTTCTTATTTTTCTAATATAAATGTATCCTTTAAATTTTAGTTTTTTATTTAAATAATTATACATATACATTCACACGAAATACATTTAAATATGCTACATTTAATGACTCTTTTTTATTTTTATCCATAGTTGCATAATTTTATTTATTTTTTGGTACTTTAATGGTGCCTTTTCAATATATCTTTTAGGATTATCATTCTTTTAAATTTTTATATATAATATTATGTCCTTAATTATTGTAATTAATTGTATATGTATATAAATTTTTTAATAACATAATTTTAATTAAAAGAACATTTGTCTTTTTTGAGTGCATACAGTCAACATATGTATTTGAATATATCACGCATGCAAGTCGTAAAATTTGTGAATTAAAACAATAATATGCATATAAAGATATTTTAACTAATTAGAGAAATCAACTTTTTAACATTTCTTAAGCTAAAAGTACCGTTTATGTTTAAAAAAATTGAGCCATCTTGGTTTCTTCTTCGTAAAATGGTTCGTCAAACGGGTTTAATGCACAATTACTTTTATCACGATATAAATATTTATATTATGGCTTGTTCGTTTGGCGCATGCCCATACTTAAATATGCACATTTTTTATTTTTATATTGTATATTAGTCCATTTTAGCACCCATTATTAGGCTATTCATTTTGTTAAGTTAAAAACCGTATGTTATATCTCTTCTTCGTCGCATACACTTTAAATGGTATCAATGTATAGGGAGAATTAGACATTATACACAAGTTTTGAATATATTATATTTTTCTATAATTCGTACTTAATTTGTGTAATTATCAAAATGAACGTATCTAGAAAAAACATTTATTAAAAACTTCTACATTGTAATAGATTCTAAAAGTGCGAAAATGTTCAAAAAGTTGGAATTAACATATATTTGGATCAAATGGCAATCTAGGTTGCACGTCGTACATTATATATACATGTATGCATGTAAACTGCTACAATCGAGATTGAATGCTTTTGTTTCCATATATTTTAATATATTTTTGTTAAATACGTGGGAGATGTTATTGTGTTCATGAAATAACTATTAGAAATACGTTCACTAAACAATAATGAATCCACTGAAACAGTAAAAAAGGCGTTATATAGTGCATACAATTTTAATAATAGTGAATCGTACAGGGATGCACAAAAAAGGAAGGTTTTCATTGTTAAGGAATTATCAAAAGGGAACATCATTTTTGTAATTTAAAGGAGTAGTTAGCTCTAACATTTTTATTTACCGCAAATTAACAGATGTAACATAATAAGTTAACATGAATTAGAGGAACGAACAAAGAGGGTGCCATAAAATATACATGTATATATTCACGCTTTACATAAATTGGTAAAATTAACGTTCATATATAGATTAGCAAATTCGTGTATACCATCGGTATATTTATGTATATATATATGCATTGAGTAAGAGCAAAATAACGCGTTTATTCCAAAAAGAGGATTGCCACTAATTTGAATTTTTTCTTTTATCTCCGTTTTAACATTATCAGAGTGGAAAATTTACCGCTTAGCGGTGATACTATTCGCTAAAAAAAACTAATTTAAGTTTCAAATAATATCATTAAAGAGGGGGAAGAATTATAATCTTAATTTAGCTATCACCACGTTGTTGTGGCCACTGAATTTTCCCTGCAGACGTGTAATTATTTTTTATCCCTTATCATTTATGATATGCAAGAACAAATGTTCTATCGCAAACGTTATATTAACACATGCGTTATATTCAGTTCAAAAAAGAGTTACTATAGCAAAATATGATAAAATAAAAATAAATTAATTTAAATATTTTTAAGCATTCTGATGAACTATTTGTTCTAGGATTATCCTTGTATAGTGGATATATTCACATTCAAAATTAACGCACTATCCAATAGATTAAATTTAGCATATCTTTCTCATCACAAATGCGCGTAGAAGGAATAACTGAGTAAGTATACGCTAACTAGTAACTTATAATCAGGGGGTTATTTTGTTACAATTTTGTAAATTAAAATTTAAGAAATGGTAGTGGAGAAATTCCTATAGTTCTCATATTTATTTTTGAGGAATGAGCTCGCTAAGAATTACTTAACACCTCGTGAGGAATGCTAAGTATAAATCTATGTGCAAATTGATGTACACTAATACATACAAAATAATTCATTTTTTCTAAAAAATATTCTATAAAATATATCAAAACATCTAATTTAGAACAAAATATGCAAATATGTAAATAAAAAAAAGATGAATGAATTTATGTATAGCACTTGAATTTAATTTTGTGTTTTTTATTTTCTTGTGCAAATGAACTAGTTAATTCGTTACGAGAACACGTGGACCAGTATCCGTCTGAAATTGGTATACATAAACAATATTAATTGCACGTATGTACAAATATATATATATATATATATATATATATATATATATATATATATATGCGTACGTACATGTAGGTATAAACCACCTAAATTAGAAGATCCTGTAAAGGATACTCACCGCATGAATCTCACAAAAGGAACTTGCGAAGATATGTATATATCAAAATAGAACATTTGTTAAATGAGAAAATAACCATGCAACGAAAAAACATATTCTTTACAAAAAAAAGAACAAAGACATAAAACTTCACAATTCAACAAACGATTATGCGCTAATGTTCAACCCGTTCGTTGTAATTTTTATATAAAGTATCGTAAAAAATTTATAGCTATATTTTTTTCACTTGTATTAAGTGCTACGCGTGCGAATATAACTACGGTACCACATAACTATTTTCTCTCGGACGACAAATTATACATTATAATGAATGATATGCTTGCAATTTATTCTAATTAATCATTATATTACATTTATATATGTACTGAAAGCAATAAAAATTAATATTTACTGTATTGGTAATAAGAACCTATCTGAAAAACGTATTCAAGTTATAACTATATTATAAAAGTTATAACGCAAGATCCACTAGTAAAAGTAAAGCGTTACGGTCATGTTAGCCCACCAAAAAGTTTTTATGCGACTAACTATTTTTTGTCTATTTTGCTACATTCTCTGTAGCTTTCTTATGTTTAGTATTTTATTTTTAATTTTCATTTTTTCCCACGCAAATTTTTTGTAGATTTATCATTTAAAAATAAAAGCTACAGTATTTTCCAATGTTTCTTTATAGAGGCTATCGCAGTTAATTTTTTGTCATCTGACATTCCCAATCTTTATTTTTCTACTTTTTATTTATTAGCTAAAAATTTTTAATTAGGTGCTGCGTTCACTGGTTCTATTTCCTTTTCTAATGATTCCATCGGGAGAAAGTCCTATTTCCCCCTTGTTTTCTAATAGGCTATTCCCAATGTTTTACGCTAATAACCTTAAAACGCATAAATATGTCTATCACCTTTTCAAGGTTATTTTTCTGAACAGTGCAGCAACCATAATGTGAATTTTATGTATGAAGGAAATTTTACATAAAATATGATTTCTAAAAGAATTAACAATTTCGATATTAATTATATATAAAAAGAAAAAAAAAAAATTTATATATATTTCGTATTATAATTTTTACGAAAATACAAGAATATAAAATAGCAGACCAATAACGTAATGTATTTCAAAATATATTCATAAAATGGAAAACAATTTTTGCTTTTGTATATATATAAACAGCGCCATTTTTTTCCTTTTTGCATCTGTCATAATTTAACAGTAAACATTTCGTACGAGTAAAAATAAAAAAAATAAAGAATTACAGCCTCATGAATACGTTATGAAAATGTTGCAATAGTAGAGTAACTTTTTGATTTAAAAAAAAAAGAAAAAAATTTTCCTACCACTAGAATGAATATTGGAGAAAAGGGAAAAATAAATAGAACCGAAATAAATAAATAAATATATAAAGGGGATAGAAATGTATAACATAGAAAATACAGGTTCATAGAAATTATAAATTAGACGTGAAAAGCACTACTAGTTTGATTTATTCAAATAATTTAAATTAATAAAATATTTCTAAAATTGCTATTTTATTAATAAACAAAATTATATACTCATGTAATTTCATATTTATGATGAAAAATGGAATTCTAATAAAATTATATTTATACACTTTTTTTTTTTTTTTTTATTACTACTATTAAATAAATATTTTTTTAAATCTATCAGATGTATATAAAATATAAGAAAATAGATGAAAATTAGAACACTAATTTTTTAAGCAAATTGTATAATTTGAGTAATAAAAAAAAGTATATTACATTTTTTCTAAATGTTTTATTTAAAAATATCTTCATTTATTTATAATATAATAAAATATTATATAAATATTGTAAATTTGCTCAATGCAATAAATTAAAAAAAATAATTAAATAAACAAATATTTTTAACAGTTTATTTTTATGAAATGCCTGTTATCTGCAACCAAAATTTTTATTTTTACATTAGAACAACTGTTTAATTAGTTCACGCCAAATTTTGCTTAAACCAAAAGAATCCTATATCAATACAACTTAAGAAAAAACGATTTAATTACCCATCATACAAGTAACGAACGAAATAAATAAAAAATATTTGTATGTTTATACATATATATATATATATATATACTTGTTTTGTAAGATGTTTATTTGATAAATAGTACTAACTCATTTTTACCTTAATTAACAGTTGCTCTATTTCTTAAAGATATATACTTACGTGTTAAATATGGAATATTGCAACCAGCAAGTTATTATTATATCATCAAGAAATTCCTCGGTAAAGAATGAGCAGAAGAATGGTAACGAGTATTGCTTTGTAAATCCTGCAGACGAGGGTAAAGGAAAATCTAATAAAAAAAGAACAAAAAATATATTATCTTCTAAAGTCATGAATTTACTGATTCTTGCAATATTATTTCTGTCATCACAAGTAAGATGAAATATAAAATTTTAGGTACATATACTTTGTTTTTTTAATTTAAATATAACAAATGCATAATAAACATTTTTATAAATTATATATATAATTAAATACTTTTTTTACAGAATGGACATCATATGCATAAAGATACGGTAGTCACGGAATTACCAAGAAATAATAAGCACTCAAGGAAATTAGGCGAACCCCTTTACAGAAGAATGCACAATAATGATAGAATATATGGAGGTGATGATTTTGAACTATATTCTAATTCAAAAAAATCAAAAAACAAGTATAAGAATAGTAACATGGAAGATCTAATTAGCATTTTTGGGAGAGAATATCCACCATATGGTAACGTGTTTACACACAGTAATAAAAAAGAAGATGCCTATGGTGAGAGATATAATGAAAAGAATAAGAATGAAGTACACATGCACGATGACAGGAGCTACCGTACATACAATGAAAGAAAAGAAAAAAATTATGAGGATGACTACGGAAATTATGATGATCAAATAGAAAATTCTCGTGAAAATAAACCAAAAAGAAAAAGGCGTAAACATAAAAATGTTTACGATAATTCATATGATTCAAAAACTGAAGATTCTGAAGATGATGAATATGTAAACCCTTCTAAGTATACAGATTATCATGGATTTGTGACCTCTACAGAAATAACATATATGTTAAATAACTTGGACAAACTTGTACGAGTACAAGACATGCTTACCATTTTTAATCATGTAATGTCTAATGAAAAAAAAAAATTTGATGATTTGCAGGATCATTTTATTGTCTATGCTATTGATGCGGGAAAAAAGTACTCTGTTCCAAATAGGCCTAGTACTATAGAATGGTCGAAAATTCACCGCTGTAGTACGAAATCAATAAATGATTTTAAAAAAAAAATGGAAAAAAGTTTTTATTATTTAATTAAAAAAGGTGCTGTATCAAGAGAATATTTTATTGATTTTATAAAGCATGTTTTACAGGCATCGTCATCTCTAAGAGAATATGAAGAAAACCACTGGAAAAAATTTTTAAATTATAGATTGCAAAAATATTCCAGAAAACCAAGATTAACGCGTTTTTAAGAAAAATAAATATTACATATTTATGTTTTTATAATAATAAGCGAAAAGCCATATTTATATTTACACGTTAGTTATAGACAGTTATGAGCGTTACCACTTGGCTTTTTTATTAAAAAGTTATATCCAAAAATAAATAACCTCTTTGAATTTTTTCCTGTACTAAGGGTGGTATTTGAAATTATATAATAAACATGTTTGCCTTATGACTAAACATTTGTAAGGAAAATAAACATGTTGAAAAATTATGTACTTCTACATGTTCAATGTTTATAGTGAATTAATATATAATTGTAATAATAAATACACTCCGATTTCTGTTTTACATTAATTTGTATTCAATTCTAAGTATGAACTAAAAAAAAATTTCATTGTAATTCTTTTTTTTTTTTTTTTAAATTACAATATTGAATTTAAATTCCTGAATTCTATCATATATGTTTATGTATATGTTTATATATTTGTTTATCTAAACCTAACGTTCCTTTTAAAAATACCCTGTGAACTGTTTTGTTTATTTTTACATTTAAATAACATCATATTTGCCGTGTACACACAAAGGTTAAGAACTCGTTTTAACAGTCATTACAATATTATATTTAACAAACGTATAATTTCTAAGTTATAGATAATATAGCAATGTGTCTATAAAGTCTTATTTACCAATCACCAATTGGAAAATGGAGAAAAATAGATCCATGGAACGTATTTTTACCAAAAATATGCACTGTATATATAAAAATATATATTTTTTTACATTTACGTACACATATGTACATGTAACTCTTGGATATAAAGTATTAGTATCCTGTATCTACCATTTTGAGAAGACACAACAAATATAGTTTTCATGAAAAAACAGTTTGACTAATTCATTTCATGTACTATATTATTATCCTAAATCTATCAGTACTGATGTAGTATATTAAAAGCATTACATAAATATATAAATGTATAAAACAAAATAACATGGTAGATGCAAAAATTAATCTTCGTTATGGTTGTTTGGAAGTAGTCTCACGTATAACTAAACAACGTATTAGTTTGTCCATTTTTTGCCTTTGTTTTAAATGCAAAAAGGCAAACATCGCCAAGTTATATGTATATGTTTATAATGCGTTTTTTTGTTTTTTTTTTCTCATATTACCAGGTTATTCATACACATAATTTACCTTGTGAAAAGTTTCATGTATAAAATAATCTTTTTTTCAGAGAATGACAAAATTCTTAAATTTCAGCTTTTCAGTTATTCCTTTTTGTTTTCATAAATTGCCAACGAGGGTATTAACACTCTATTTTAATCATTACAATTGTTTTATAAAATTATATTTCCAAATGAGATCGTTCGGTTAGGTAAATTATGCTATTATGTAAATATAAATGTTGAATGTTCAGAATAATCATGAATTATTACGTATTAAATCATTTTATTTTGTATACCAAAGTGTATTATTGTATACGTACTTTTATCATTAACATAACCTTGTACATTTATTAACTTATTGTTACATGTACAAAATTATTTAATAAAATTATATGCTTTTTTTTACATGTAAATTTTTTTTTTATGACAATTTTTTTCAACATGTCTACTTTTTTCTTATTATATATACATTTTCATGCAAATTTTATGCAAATAACAGAATATTTCTATGAAGTTTGCATAAATTTTTTTTTAATATTCTATTATTCGTGTATTTTACCTTTAGTGAAAAACGTTCTTATAAAAAATTATTATCTCTCCCTTACCATTTCATATTTTTAATGCGATATAAATAAATTAGCATAGTCTTCATAATAATTTTTCTAAAAATGTAGACAAAATCGAAAATTTTTCCTTTATGGGAATATCTAATTTGTAATGATAATAATGTTAAAAAGTGATATATATATACATACATCATAATACATATATACATACGCAAAAAGAAAAATCTTTAGTAAATATAAAACATTATTTTGTGGAATACAAAAATAACATAATAAAAACATAACGCATATAAAATGGGACCTAGGGGGTTTAGCAATATTATTATGAATATAAAATTTTCTATTCTTTTTTGAAGAACATTTAAGTCAAACAAAATATTATTATTTTTTTTTATTAAATAGAAAAAGTATTATGCCAAGTTAATATATAAAGAAAGCTCCAGGTTAAATATCAAAGCATATCTTGATAACCAAAGAAATAAATAAAAATATGGAAATAAAAATATATGGAGAAGAAAATACAGAAATGAATTTATATGAATAAATAATATAATTAAACTAATATTATTTTATCCATAAAATGCATCGCATAAATCTGTAAAAAAATATAGTTCACTCGCTTAAAATAACCCCCAGTACTACTAATAATATTTTTTTCTTTTGTTTTTCCAATATTATTATATAACAGAAAAAAAAAAAAAAATCGTACTTTAGAAATTGTTTTTTTTTATTATTTTTATTTTTACTGCTCTACTTTTGTAAATTTTCATAAAATAAATCCACTAAAATTACCTTAAGATATATTTAATTAATAATTTGCGTTTAACATATTTTTTAATATGTTTTTCATATTATTTTTTATTTTAATTTTTGTTAATATTTAATTTAATTTTTTTCTTTTCTTTATTTATTTATTTGCTGCAATAACTATACATCTAGTATAATAACATAATTCGTAACCGAAAAAGAAAAAATTTAGTGCATAAAAAAAAAGGTGCTTTTATAGAATCATAAAATAAATATATTTTTATTTATGCATGAACAAATATTTACTATAAATAAATTTAAAAAAAAAAATTATTAAAAAAGTATTAAATTATTCTTGTTCACTTAAATAGTATTTCGAACAAATTCAAATATATATACATAAACATATATATATATATATATATATAGATATATGTACATTCTTATATATATTTACTTTTAAAGTATTTTAATGAGATTTCTTTTTTTTATTATATTCCCTTTTTTCAAAATGAGAATTAATGAAAAAGGCAAAAAAAAAAAAAAGCATAATTAAATATTAAAAAATATATTTGAAGGATAAATACATAAAAATAAATAAATACTTCTATAATTAAATATATTTTACAGAAAATGTTTAAAATAATTAATTGTCTTCATATAGCAAAAGTTCCAGAAAAATTAATATTTTATAGCATTTTCTTTATTTTTTGTTATAGAAAATATATTTTCTAATTTTATATATGTTCTTTTAATATATACATATTTTTTACATCCAGTATAAGCGTTACAACATTTGATGTTTTGTAGTTATTTCTAATTTGTGTTTATATAATATTACCTGTTCTATTAACTCTAATTCTTTTACCGTTTTTTGCATTCACCATGAATATTATAATTAAGGAATATTCAAAAACTTATGTAGATCTTTGTTAATTGTATTAAAATTCATAGAGAACATTTTTAATATAAAAAAGAAGAAAAGATATTTTTTTAATAGTTAATATTATATATGAAAACATTAAGCTGAGTAAGAACATGAAGCCTTATATGCCTAAAACTTCACGTTTAAAGATAACAAAAAAAAATAAGGACCATATAACAATAAATAAAAACAGAAAAAATACTATTTCTTCATGCATATATGTTATTCTATTTATTTTAACTTATGTAACTCTTCCACTAGTAAATAGCAATGAGGTAATATAAGAGTTTCATGTAAACTTATTTAAATTCCTTACATATTTTTTTAATAATAGAAAAAATTATACAAACATAAATATTCATATCAACAATCCCTATATATTTAGTATTCTCAGGAAGAAGCAAACAATCAAACTAATGAAACGGTTGACACAAAAGAGTGGACTGCACAAGGGCTGTTTCCATTTTATGAAGGATGGAAACCACCAGGGTTGTCTTCGTTTGAACAGTTTAAACCTGAAGAGTTACCAACACGCGATGAATTGAAGGAAGACTTGCTTCAAATTCCTGAACATCCAAAAGAAGAAGAAGTGTTGCAAACTCTTGAACAACCAAAGGAAGATGTGTTGCAAACTCCTGAACAACTAAAAGAATATGTGTTGCAAATACCAGAACAACCAAAGAACGATGTTCTTCAAACTCCTGAGCAATCGAAGGAAGATGTGCTGCAAACTCCTGAACATCCAAGGGAGGATGTGTTGCAAATTCCTGAACAACCAAAGGAAGTTGTTTTGAGAAGACTTGAACAACCAAAGGATGTTGTTTTGAGAACACCTGAACAACCAAAGGAAGTTGTTTTGAGAACACCTGAAAAACCACAGGAAGAAGAGGTACAAACATCTGTGGAATTGAAAAAAGCATTTCAGATAACCCAAGTGCGTAAGGATAACTACTGGTGTGATTTGATGCTACAGTTTGAGAATGATTGGAAAAGGTTTAACTTATGCATGGAGAGTGAAAAAAATAAATGGTTTGAAGAAAAAGATAAGGAATTGGAAATATGGAAAGAGACTTTACTAAACAAATTGGCTATTCCATATGATAATTTGGATGAAGAAGAAAAAGGTAGTCATATTTTCAAAGAAAATACCACAGAAATTCAAGGAATAGATAAAAAAATGGAATCAGGAGAACAAATTAAAGAAAGTAATTTAAGAATTTATGGGGAAATGGTGGAAAACGCATATTATCCCAGTACACCAAAGAGTCCACACAAATCATATAAAGAACCCAGAGAAAAAGAACGACAAGTTAATATAAATGAAGATCAGGAAGCTTTATATTATAAAGTTTCTAATGAAAAAGAAAATTTGGATAAAGACTTTATTTATAACTCTTTAAAGAAAACAGCTCCAAAAAAGGGTACAAAAAAAAAGAAAATTATCGTTAGAAGAAATAAAAAAACAGGAGAAGTGATAAAAATTTTTAGAGATCTATCAGAATATGATAACGAAAATATTGATATCAAAAATAAATTAATCACTTCGAGAAGGACATTACAACGAGTTAGGAAAATCGAGAAACCTTATTGTAACAGAGAAGAACAATTTGCGGAGTGGAGAAAGGCTTTGGAGGATGAAGAACCGACAACATATGATAAGGAGAATATACATAAGAAACATGATTTTATCACTTCTACAAAACGATTAGAAGAAGGACTTAAACAAATAGAGAAAACTCGACGTGATAGAGAAAGACAGTTTGATGAATGGAGAAAAGCTTTGAAAGATGAAGAATCAACAACATATGATAAGGAACATATGGATAGTAGACGTCATTTGGAAACTCAAGACCTTCCATTAGAAGAATCTAAAAAAAGAAAGGATTCTCGACGTGTCAAAGATAAGCACTTCAAGAAACCCAAAAAGGTTTTAAAAGAAGAGCCGAAATGTGATGACGATGAACATTTCGATCAAGGACATGATTCGGATTCCTCGAGAAGAAGCACGTCATTGGAAAGAGATAAAAAAATCGAGAGAACGCAACATAGAAGAGTTAAGCATAGTGAAAAAACCAAAAAGGTTTTGAAAGAAGAGCCAAAAGATGATAGCGATGAACATGAGAACAGGATTTACTCGGATTCCTCTAGAAGAAGAATGTCATTAGAGAGAGGTAGAAAAATCGAGAGACATGAGCGTGTCAAAAATAAGCACTTTAGGGAACCCATAAAGATTTTGAAAGAAGAACCTAGATATGATAGCGATGAACATTTAGATCAAGGACATGATTCGGATTCCTCGAGAAGAAGCGCGTCATTGGAAAGAGGTAAAAAAATTGAGAGTACTCAACATAGCAGAGGTAAACATCTTGAAAAATCCAAAAAAGTTTTGAAAGAAGAGCCAAAATATGATAGCGACGAAGATTTTGAACAAGATCATGATTCGGACTCCTCGAGAAGTATATCATTAGAAGAGGATAAAAAAAAGGAAGAACATCGACATAGCAGCAGAGGTAAGCACTTTGGAGAACCCAGAAAGGTTTTGAAAGAAGAACCAAAATCTGATAGCGATGAACATTATGATCAGAGGCATGACTCGGATTCTTCTAAAAGAAGAATATCATTAGAAGGAGGAAGAAAAATCGAGATATCAAAAAGTAAGAGAGACAAGCACTTTGGAGAACCCAGAAAGGTCTTGAAAGAAGAACCAAAATATGATAGCGATGAACATTATGATCAGAGACATGACTCGGATTCTTCTAAAAGAAGAATATCATTAGAAGGAGGAAGAAAAATCGAGAGTACTAAACATAGCAGAGGTAAACATCTTGAAAAATCCAAAAAAGTTTTGAAAGAAGAGCCAAAATATGATAGCGACGAAGATTTTGAACAAGATCATGATTCGGACTCCTCGAGAAGTATATCATTAGAAGAGGATAAAAAAAAGGAAGAACATCGACATAGCAGCAGAGGTAAGCACTTTGGAGAACCCATAAAGGTTTTGAAAAAAGAACCAAAATATGATAGCGATGAACATTTCGATCAAGGACATGATTCGGATTCCTCGAGAAGTAGAATGTCATTGGAAGAGGATAAAAAAATAGAGGAACCTCAACATAGTAGAGATAGGCAATTTGGTGAACTTCGAACAATTGCGAAAGAACCAAGGCATGCGAAAGAGCTTATGGATGAAGGATATGCCATTGAAACCCATGGCAGAATTCCTTTAGAAGGAAGAAAAAAAATACAGGAACATCAACTTAGTAGAGATAGCCAAATAGAAGAACTCAGAACAATTTTGAAAGAACCAAGACATGAAAATGAACATATGGGTGAAGTACATGGTGCTAGAATCCCCCAAAAAATGTTATTAGAAAACAAAAAAATGGAGAAACCGAAACAGAAAAAAAAAGGCTTCTTCGGAAAACTCAAACAATTTTTGAAAGACGATTCAAAAAGTGATAAAGCTAAAAAAGCAAACCAAGGGCATATCCCGGATTCCTTGAGAAGAAAAATGCAATTAGAAGGAGGTAGAAGAATGGAGCATCCTCACGGTAACATAGAGAATCAGCTTGGGATACCTAGAAAAGTTTTGACAGAAGAATCAACACATGAAGACAAACATTTTCACGAAGAACATAGTTCTCATTCCTTGATAAGAAAAACACCATTAGAAGAAGCTAAGAGAAAAGAAGAACTTCAGCGTATCAGAGGTAAGCACTTGGAGGAACCCGAGAATGTTTCAAAAGTAGAGCCAAAATATGATAGCGATGAATATTTTGAACAAGGACATGATTCAGATTTCTCGAGAAGAACCATGTCATTAGAAGAGGCTAAAAAAAGGGAAGAACTTCAACATAGCAGAGGTAAGCACTTTGGGGAACCCAGAAAGGTTTCAAAAGAGGAGCCAAAATTTGATAGCGATGAACATTTTGAACAAGAACACGATTCGGATTTCTCGAGAAGAATCACATCATTAGAAGAAGCTAAAAAAAAGGAAGAACTTCAACATAGCAGAGGTAAGCACCTTGGGGAACCCAATAAAGATTTGAAAGAACGAAGACATGGTAGCTTTGAAAATTTGGATCAAGGACATATTATGAATATTTCGAAAAGGAGAATGCCATTAGAAAAGGATGAAAAAATAGAGGAACAACCTCAATACAGCAGAGATAGTCAACTTGGGGAATACAGAAAAGTTTTGGAAGAACAGCCAAAACATGCCAACGAAATCTTGGGTAAAACACTTGGTGATGTGACACCTAATAGAATGCCATTAGAACAAAATAAAAAAAATAATGTACATATTCAAAATGCAGAAAAAAGATTACCTCGATGGAGAAAAGCTTTTGATGAACAACTAGAAGAATGGACTAAAGAAATAAATGGTTTTGGACATAATTTTGATAGTCCAGGAAAACCAGTAGAAGAAAAAGATAAAATAGAGAAAACTGAGAAAACTGAAGATAATAAAGTGGAGAAAACTGAGAAAACCGAAGATAATAACATAGAGAAAACTGAGAAAACCGAAGATAATAACATAGAGAAAACTGAGAAAACCGAAGATAATAACATAGAGAAAACTGAGAAAACCGAAGATAATAACATAGAGAAAACTGAGAAAACTGAAGATAATAAAGTGGAGAAAACTGAGAAAACCGAAGATAATAACATAGAGAAAACTGAGAAAACAGAAGATAATAAAGTGGAGAAAACTGAGAAAACCGAAGATAATAACATAGAGAAAACTGAGAAAACAGAAGATAATAAAGTGGAGAAAACTGAGAAAACCGAAGATAATAACATAGAGAAAACTGAGAAAACAGAAGATAATAAAATAGAGAAAACTGAGAAAACCGAAGATAATAACATAGAGAAAACTGAGAAAACCGAAGATAATAAAATAGAGAAACATGATAAAACTGAAGATAATAAAATGGAGGAATTGACAAAAAATTTGGGAGATGAATCAGAAACGGATGATGACGAATATTTGGACGATGGAAATGAATCCGATAGTTCTAGAAAGTCATTATCATTAAGGGATAAAAATAGAAACAGAAACAAGCCTCGAATGGAAGATAAGCAATTAGAGGAATGGAAAAATGTTTTAGGAGAAAAATTAATGAAGGATCAAGAACGTATGAAGGAACCAAAATATATTTCTATGTATAAAGAAATAATAGAAGATAGGGAAAAAAACAAGGTAAAAAAAGAGAACAAAGTACCAGAAATAACTAAAGAATTAAAAGAACCTGGATCATATGAAGAAATAAAAGCACATGGAATAACTAAAAGAATAAAAATACTTGGAATAACTAAAGAAATAAGAATACCTGGAATAACTAAACAAAAGAAATTACCTGAAGTAACTAAAGGAAAAAAAGTAAATTCCCCAATTCAAGAAAATAAGGTACACAAAGTAACTAAAGAAAGGGAAGTTGCCTCTTCAATTGATGCAAATAAAGTACCTGATGTAGCTAAAGAAAGGGAAAAAGTTGCTTTACCAGTTAACGAAAATAAAGTACCTGGTGTAGCTGAAGAAAGGGAAAAAGTAGCTTTACCTGTTAGCGAAAATAAAGTACCTGATGTAGCTGAAGAAAGGGAAAAAGTAGCTTTACCAGTTAGCGAAAATAAAGTACCTGATGTAGCTAAAGAAATGGAAAAAGTAGCTTTACCAGTTAGCGAAAATAAAGTACCTGATGTAGCTAAAGAAAGGGAAAAAGTAGCTTTACCAGTTAGCGAAAATAAAGTACCTGATGTAGCTAAAGAAAGGGAAAAAGTAGCTTTACCAATTAGCGAAAATAAAGTACCTGATGTAGCTAAAGAAAGAAAAGTAGCCTTCTCAATTGATGGAAATAAAGTACCTGACGTAACCAAAGAAAGAAAAAAAGTAACATTCGCAATTGACGAAAATAAAGCATCTGATGTACCTAAAGAAAGGAAAAAGGTAACTTTCTCTGTTAGCGAAAAAAAAGTACCTGACATAACTAAAGAAAGGAAAAAGGTAACTTTCTCAGTTAAGGAAAATAAAGTACCTGATGTAGCTAAAGAAAGGAAAAAAGAAGCTTTCTCAGTTAAGAAAAACAAAGTACCTGACGTAACCAAAGAAAGAAAAAAAGTAACATTCGCAATTGACGAAAGTAAAGTACCTGATGTAGCTAAAGAAAGAAAAGTAGCCTTCTCAATTGATGGAAATAAAGTACCTGACAAAATTAAAGAAAGGAAAAAAAAAGTAGCTTTCTCAGTTAAGGGAGATAAAGTACCTGACATAACTAAAGAAAAGAAAAAGGTAACTTTCACAGTTAAGGAAAACAAAGTACCTGATGTAGCTAAAGAAAGGAAAGTAGCTTTCTCAATTCGCGAAAATAAAGTACCTGACGTAACCAAAGAAAGAAAAAAAGTAACATTCGCAATTGACGAAAATAAAGTACCTGATGTAGCTAAAGAAATGGAAGTAGCCTTCTCAATTGATGGAAATAAAGAATCTGATGTAACTAAAGAAAGGATAGAAATTTACTCACCTCAAGGAAAGAGAGAAGTCTACTCATTTGCAGGAAGAAAAGAAATTCTCCCACCTGAAGGAAGGAAAGAAGTCTACTCACTTGCTGGAAGAAAAGAAGTTTTCTTACCTGAAGGAAGGAAAGAAATCTACTCACTTGCAGGAAGAAAAGAAGTTTACCCACCTGAAGATAGGAAAGAAGTTCTCTCACCTGAAGGAAGAAAGGAAGTTTTCTCACCTGAAGGAAGAAAGGAAGTTTATTCATATAAAGAAAGGAGAGAAGTTTATTCATATAAAGAAGGCAAAGATGTTTATTCATATAAAGAAGGCAAAGAAACTTACTCACATGAAAGAAGAAAAGAAGTTTACTCACCTGTAGAAAAGAAAGAATCCGACTCACCTGTAGAAAAGAAAGAATCCGACTCACCTGAAGAAATGAAAGAATCCGACTCACCTGAAGAAATGAAAGAATACGACTCACCTGAAGAAATGAAAGAATACGACTCACCTGAAGAAATGAAAGAAGTCGACTCACCTGAAGAAATGAAAGAATACGACTCACCTGAAGAAATGAAAGAATACGACTCACCTGAAGAAATGAAAGAATACGACTCACCTGAAGAAATGAAAGAATACGACTCACCTGAAGAAATGAAAGAATACGACTCACCTGAAGAAATGAAAGAAGTCGATTCACCTGAAGAAAGGAAAGAATCCGACTCAAATGAAGATTATGAAGACTACGAAGAATGCGAAGAGTATGCAAAATATGATGAAAATAATGAAAATATTGAAAGTGACGAAAACAAAGGAAATGATGAAAATGAGTACTCTGAATATGAAGAAAACAATAGTGAAGTAGAAAGACCAAAGAGAATGTCAGGAAGTCAGAAATATATTCGTGGCTCTGTACGCAAAGAACTTAGGTTGCCTAATTCGCACGAAAAATTGTATAGCATTGACGAAAATGAAGAATTCGCAGAGGAAGAAGAAGGTGATGATTCTGAAGGAAGTAAATCTGGAATTCTTAGTAAATCCACGCACGATGGCGATAATAAAATTCCCCAAGAAAATAATCACTTGTATGATCATGAAAATGTCGAAGAAGATAATAAGGAAAAAGAACATATGCAATTGGTTAAAGTAGAACCAAAAAAACTTATATTAACAGATTACTTAGATTGGCTTGAGGATGATGCCTCAAATTTTTCGCGTACCATCAGGGAATTGTGGCAAAAGTTTATAAATACACAATTCATGATATATTTAACATATCGACATTTTGATAAGGGAAAAAAACTTACAAGTAAGGAATGGGATGATTGGTTAAAACAATTGAATGAAGATTGGGTAACTTTTAACGCATACATAAATAAAGAAAGAAGCGTTTGGTTTGAAGATAAAGAAATCGAATTTCAAAATTGGGTAAAAGCTCTTCAATTTAAATGGATGCATTATAACAAAGAAATAGACCAAGAACATAATTGTGGAATAAGGGAAAATGCTTTAAAATGGAATGAGAAAGACTGGATTAAATGGATGAGAAAAGATGGAAAAGATTTGTTATTTATGGAAATGGACAAATGGCTGGAAATCAGTAAAAATAATTATAATATATGGTTATTGAAAGAATGGGAACAATGGAAAGAGAACAAAATTACTGATTGGATATTGAGTGAAAAGAAATGTGATCAATATCAGAATTGGTTAAAATGGGAATATGCAAACAAGAAACCTTCATTTAGAAGAGACACATATAATAGATATAAATGGAAAAAGTGTCGAAAGCACGAATCCAAGGAGTGGCAACACTGGGTTAAAACTAAAGATAGAGTGGCTATAGATATTAAGAATGATTCGTGGAGAAAATGGGAAGATGCAAAGAAAAGATTCTTTCTGTCAATGGTTAACAACTATGTTGACAGATGGATAGGTCAAAAGCAGTGGAATATGTGGATACAAGATTTGAAAATGTTAATGGCAAATAAACCTTAACAAAAATTAAATAAAAAGGAAATAGAAGAATATTTTATTATTTTCGATATCCATTCCATCCCATACTTAGTTACGAAATAGCTCGCTTAAAGAATAGAGCTGAGATGAGATATATATGAAGCGAATAAACTATATAGTAATATATAAGGTTATAAAAAAGAAGGATAGGGTTGCATTAAAATGATTCCCACATAAATAGAATTATTTTTATTTTATTATTTTCACAGTAAAGCAGAATGGATATATTATGCATGTTAGTGAAGAATCACTCTTAAATGTGACAAACTTTAGTTAATTGTTAATAACGAACATGCAAATAAATTAAGATAAAGGGATTACTTCAAAATCCATTTATCAGTAATGTTCATAAATAATTTTTCACGGTTTCTTGTAAAATTATTTGTATATATTGCTGCTATGCTTACAACGAAGTTTGTTATGTTTATTATTTTTTCATATTAAGCTTTCTTTAATATTGAAAAATGCAATTTTTTAAAAAATATTTGGTTTTTTATATTTTAATTATATATAACAGACATGTATTGAAGATACATTTGAAAAAAATTTCATAATAAAAAATATATATTAGTTATTATATATATATATATATATATATATATATATATATATATATATATATATATATATATATATATATATATATATACATATATATATATATATATATATTTATAGTTATTTGTTTGTAAGATGCTATATATATATACATATATATGTATACATTATTTCTTTATATAATTTGTCTGTCTTTTATTTTATACACCCTTAATTGTATGTTAGTTACTATATATACAGTTATTCTCCTGCATAGTATTAATGTTTTGGTATGAGTTTACAATAATATAATTCATTATTTTTTATTATTTAATTTTTTTTTTTTTGTCAACTTCAAAAACATACTATATTGTATATACTCCTTAATATTAATGTGTTATATTTTTTGCAAGGAACATAAAAATATGTACATTCTCATAACATAATAATATCAATTTAGAATGTTTAATTTTATGAATTGTTCATGTGCGAATAGGAAAATTTAATTCAATTTCAGTATATGTTCTTTATGGCACTCTGAAAAATGAATAACAATAGTATCTCTTCAAAATATCTTTCCGTTACTTGTTGATTATGAGGATATTCAATTTTTAATAATTGAACACGTAAAAAGTACATGCACCTTTTTTAAAAAATAATAATAACTGTTACTAATTCATTCCTATAAAGTTTGGAGTGTGTGTAATATCACATTAACGCGATCATCTTATGTTTAATATCACCTGATAAAGCCTCACGCCTGTAACATATTTTGTGCTTTTATTGCTCTACATGGGAATGCAATTTTTTTACTTTTTACATGTATTTTTATATTAAGTCTGCTTACTAATCCTATACGAAATTCCCTATTAGAATATTTACACTCCCTGAGTCTATATTATTTGTATATCCAAAATTTTTCCATTTTATGTTGTTTCAAAGGAAAAATTATTTTTACAATTTTTGTTCATAATTTTTTTACAAACTTTTTTATGCGTATATGTAATGCATAGTTTTACTCTCTTTATTTCACTAGAAAAAGAAAAATTTTTTAAATTACATTTTTCTTTTGTTTACAAAACCATTTTAGCATTTTACAAGAACGTATCACCATATTCCTTTAAGTTTAAATTGATTTATTATAGAAAGTTAAGCACGTGTTTGACGTTATATACACTACGTTTTGTTAATACACAACGCGTCAAATGAGGCTTATGAAATATTTATCCTTTAATATAAAATTAATTATAAGAACTACAAGTGTTTACATAGAGCTACATTTCTAAACAAAAGAATTCCATGATCACTGTTTCAATTTGATGCATGGAAATGTAAGTTTAATTTCATGTTCTGTTATTAACTTTGTTATTATAAATTAAAATAAATGTATATAAACAAATTATTTAGCAAAATCAGAATGGTCTTTGCGTTAAAACTATTACATTAAGTAAAAAGTAAAGATGAAGATGGAAAAATTAATTCGTAACAATTTAACGCTTTTTTGTATTTTTTGTGTGCATACATTTGCATACAAATAGTAAGTTTTAATTTCATTTTATTTAAGCACAAAATATAAACGTCTATATTTAATTTTAAGGAAAATAAAAACATTATTAAATTAAATACTATTTAACGTTTTATATAATGAAAGGGAATAACATATATGTATATATACATATAATATTCCAAAAGTGTGAGTACAAAATATAAACGCAAAAGATATTCTACAAATAAAAATGTAGAATATTCATTACACAGATGTGTGAATGCATATGTCCATAAATATCCCCGCATTGGGGCCAAAATTCTGCAAAAAAAAAAAAAAAAGAAAGAAAATCAATACACACCGAATTAACAAATTCTAAAGTTAATTTGATCAGTTATGGGGTGCGTAAGGCTATGCATGTGTGATAACTCTGAGCGTTCGTGTACAGTATGCGCAAGCTATTTGCTATAAAAAAAAAAAAAAAAAAAAGGAATAAAAAGTGTAAAACGGAAAAGAGGCAAAATACATAGGAAGAACAGACGACGCAAGGCAGTTTTAAAGTCCATGGCTGTTTTTACACTTATTCACCCTTTTAACAGGCATTAAAATTGATATATTTTATTACACCTTTGTAAAATAGTTGGTTACATAATTTTATTCGACCTTATTAATTCACTGACATAATTTTTATTTTATTTTATGTAAGAAAACCGTCCGTAGAAGCGGTAAAATAAATCTCATGGTAAGAACATGTACCCTTTTTTAGCTAGCCTATATGGAATTTTTCCCTGAAGAAAAAAAAAAAAAAAAAAAAAACATATACTTGCATCAGTGAAATGCTCATTGGGAGAAATGGATAACAAAATTATATTTTAACATCTTCTGTCACTTTATCTTTTCTAACATGCACAAGGAGACTTGAATTTTTCTTGTAACATATATATCCCTGTTACGTATGCTAACTTTATTTATATATACCATCTCTTGTGATAATTCACTTTCAATAATTCCATAATTCTTGCATATACGTACATATGTATACACATATATTCACATGTATGCATACATACTTATTCATTTTTTTCAAGGTCCCTTTTCTGTTGTTTGGTGAATAAAGTTGTCTTTTTCAATATCTCTCATATATATGTTTATCGTATAAATCTTTCGTTCTGCCGATTTATTGCTGCCCGTCTTATCAGATGCATTTATGGTATTATTGTTTTGCAATAAATTATTTTTGCTTATTTCGTCATTTTCATTTAAAAAGGTAATATCTATTGCTTGCATGTGATTACCTTTTAATTTAGAATAGTCATTTAGAACATTCATTAACTTTAATCTGAATTCATTTATTTCCGGTTCAATTAATTTTGCATTATTACCTATTAGGATGTTTCCTAATAACTTATATTTTAATTTTCTCGTTTTATTGTCACCCAATAGAATTTTTCGTAACTTTTTTAGTATTAATTCTACGTTTTGCTTCCCTGCCAAAAGTTTTTTTAACTCTTTTAATATGTCTTCTGAGTTGAAATAATTACCCAACAGAACTTCTATTACGTCTTTTAATTTTGATTCGGTAATTACATTGTTTCCTTCTAAACGTTTTTCTAATTCTTTTAACTTGGATTCTATTATCTTAGTGTTACAAAGCAATATTTCTTTTAACTCATTTAACGAGCAGTACCTTTTGAATTTATTACCTACAAGAAGTTCTTGTAATTCCTGTAATGTTAAGTTCGGTTCGACTTTATTTTCTAATAGATCTGTTTTCAATTTATTTTCTTCTACAACTTCGTCTATCCATCTTACTTTTTTTTTTTGATGACCACTTTTAGGTGTTTTTTCAGATTTCAAAATTGTTGTTAAAGCATTTTGTTTCCTATCGCCTTGAGCACACGAAGAAAATATCCTCTAAAAATTTTATTATACACACAAAAATATTTGTGAAATTATTTATTTTTGTATTAACAGATTAGTTTCTTATACATACGCATATATACATTTATTTTTATACTAATATATATATGCACACATTTTTTATTTTAATAAAATTCTTACACTATTGGAATATAGTACGGCATATACTATAAGGACAAATATGAAAATTTTAATATGAAAAATGTACATATTTAATATTTTTTTCCTCGTATTAGACATTCTTATCAAATATTTACCCCCTCTATAATGACTAACCATACGCGCGTGTTTCTGCTTGCATTTGATATATATATTGCTTTACTCTTCTATTGTAAGTGCCCTATTATTTTTAGCTGTCAAAATGATCTTCACATTATTTTTATTAAATTAAAGAAACGTCGAAATTTAAATTTTACATTTAATTAAAAAAAATATGTTCATTCAAGAAAAATGAAATTTTTTTTTCAAAACTTAACAATGTTAATATTTTTCTATAAAATAATTACGCAAACACTATTTAATAATACAATTAAAACATAATTAAATAACATGAAAAATAAAAGGTATCTAACATCGACACAACAGCTTTATTTTATTAACTATTATTTTGTTTTTGTTAATTCAATACTTTTAAGAAATTAAAAAGAATTCTTCAATAATCAAAAAAGAAAAGCATAAATTTTATATGAAACAAAATCTGTAATTCCTGATATAATGAAATAATATAAATCCTAAAATTTTTTACTTTTTTTTTTTTTTTTTTTTTTTTGATGAGAATATGACGACAGTTGTCAGCTATAGTAACGTATAACGAAAAAAAAGAAAAAGAAAAGGAAACAATTAAATGTAAAAATTATGACAAAAAGTAATTTTTCCTTAGATATACGAATTGCCTCTACAACCTGTTTATGCATATGTAGATATACATGTATGGGTGTGTGAGTATATATATGCATATATATATATATATATATATATATATATATATATATATACAACATGCATTATTTACGTGTATATTATTTATATGTATACTATTTCATGTATATATTAACTAATACTATCAAATAAAATCCAAAATACGACAAAATGAATTTACCCTATGCCATTCTGTAATAAATATAAGCACAATTCGCGGTTTTATTCGTTTTTCTTTTTCATAATAAGTCAACACTACGCTATTGTAATAAACAAGGAAAAGCTATTATAATGAAGAAATGATACTCGAAAACGATGTTCTTCTGCAAAATGTGTACATGCATACACATAAAAGGCTAAAACGAATTATTATTTTTGTACTGATCTAAAAAATGTGCAAAATGAATGACATTTCTCTTCCATGAAATAGCTATTCACCTAGTTGATTTCTAATGAAAAGCCTGCAATATTCTACCTGAAAAGACGTGCTCCTATTCCTAGTTCAAACGTCAATTCCATCACGAAAATGTATACATATATGTATGTATAAATGCATTACTGGATAAAAACATTTTAGTTTTTTCTTTTTCAGATAAAAGAATATACAGCTATGGAACATCTATTTATATACACACAACTTTTTTATAACATTTTCTACGCTTAATAGAAGATTATGACACAACCTAAAGTTCTCTTACGTTTTATCACGCTATTTACTATTTTTTACCCATAAAAAGTATTATCATATAGTGGAATTTTTTTTTTTTTTACAAACCCTGAGTTAACATAATTACAATTTAAAAAAGGTTAACTGTTTTGCGTTTATAATTATTAAAAGTGTAGCAATCTTTATGTGCTATAATAAATTTTAAGAAATTGAATTGAAAATGAAAAACTTAAAACGTTGTATTTATTGTTATCATGTTTATTTACTTCCATCTTTTTTTTCAAAATAGTGAAAAAGTTATTTTAATTATCTTTTTTTTATGTAATTCAATTGCAATTTATTGTTAATAAGTTATTTATTAATCCAAGAAAGCTATTTTATTATTATTTTATTATTTTTTTTTTTTTCATCTGTTACATATTTCAAATTTTATTTATTCATTTTGTCAATTTTGTTATTTTGTTTCCACCATTTTTTCTTTCTTATATACTATGTACTTCTTGCTCTGCAAATGCAAACGTGTACATATTCTGCAGCATATGGTATATTTACTATGTATTTTAATGCTTTTATTTTCTCTATGTTGCGCTCTCCTCAAAAAAGAAGTATTAAATTTGTCATATCTTTAAATAAAAATAGATGTATTCTTGTAGGAATAATTTTTTTTAAATGTATATAATGAAGCATCATTTTCTGTTCTTTTTTAAATGTTTACAGACGTATTATAAAAATACCAATGAAATACAACAGGGGTAGAAATAACAATGAAGATAAAAAAGCAAATCCATTCAAAATGTTATATTTTTTTTCATTTTGAAATTCGTTTATATTAGTATTCGATTACGCCTTCCTTAGAATTTCAATTTTGCATGCCAACTACTACATTTTGCTCATGCAACATTTTAAAAGAAAGAACAATTCTATGCGAATTATTTCTAAAATGGGTAAGCTTATTAAAACAATACAATACGCCGCAAAAGAAAGAAATCAGATGTAAGAATATTATTTCTGGGTACATAATCATTAATTGACTGTTATGAAAAGAATAATAATGCAAAAAATGATGCATATACATTTTCAGTTACCATAGCTTATTCGGTTTATTAGCGTTTGTGGATACGTATATTTTCTATATCTTCTTTATTCATTTTTTAATACATTTTCTTTTATTCTTAAAAGTTCTTCTTTTAATGGGTGCTCATTAAATAAGAAATACGTAGTTATAGCTACCCAAAAAATAATTACAAAAAGTGGTTGAATAAAAAGGCAGTTTTCTCTGTACAACTATAAAGTATGCTCTTTATAAATAAATATACTAACGAATCCGTAGCAACTGATGAAAAAGTAGCACTACCTGCAGCTGTAATAATAAATATGCATTCTTCTACTAAATTGCATATGCATATGTATATGTATATGTATATGCGTATGTATATACCAACACAAAAAGTAGCACACGAATATTTTTTCTTTTTTAGAATAAAATAATTTTTATACCAAAAGAAAAAAAGTATCAAGAATTACATAGAAATTATCAAGTACATATTAAAAGAATAAACCTTTTATATAAATTTAATTTATATAAAAATATATTAGCCTTTTTATTCTTTTTTAATATACAAAATTGTGATTTTCTAAAAAAGGTAACAAAAAATTTTCATATAAAATCCATGGGCACCTTTTTGCTATTTAACCCATCTTTTTGCATTAATTTTTAATCAAATAAATAGTGATATTAATTCTTTTTCCTTAGCTTGTATTTTTTAATTTCACATCATACTGTACAAAAAGGTCTCTTATATATAATGCTTTTTTTTTTTTTTTTTTTTTTTATCTTTTGGTTCTCAGAAAAATTTAGAACTATTTAAATATACATAACCGCTATCCCCTTCCACACATATATTTAAATTAGGACAACATTTTTCTTCATTTTTAAATACCTTAACTATTTTCATTGAAACATATCATCAGCCAATGGAACTAAGGAAGAGCGTCAAGAATATTTTATCCCTCTTTTCTTCTTCAACATCCGTGACAACAAAAAAGAGGAACAACACACTAATGAATGTTAATATGAAATCACTTGTTTCCTATCTCCCCATGGCCATTCTTGTTGTATTATTTACCCTTATCTTAAATCCTTCCTACGCAGTAAGATAAAAACGGAAAACAAAAATATACCTATGTCATGCTTGCGGCATACATGCATCAACACAACGTCACAGACGTAATAAGTGAAAAAAAATTAATGCACCCCATTTTAACACACCTTATTTAGTCTATAAATGAAGAAACAAACAAGCGTGATGACTCTGTACCAGATAATTTAATGGAATTTTGGAAGGGGGCTGTGGAAGAAACGGAAGTATTGAAAAACTACGCCTGGAATAATTGGATGATGAGATTAGAGGCAGACTGGGAACAATATAATAATTCCATGAAAGAAAAAAAAAAGGTATGGCTAAATGAAGCAGAAAATGAATGGACAAAATTTATGAATTCTATGGAAAATAAATGGACGATAAATTTTAAAGAAAATATGGATGAAGAATTGAAATCTCCTGCAATTTCAAAATCGTCCACATGGAATGAGAATGAATGGAAAGAATGGATTCAAACAGAAGGGAAAAAAATTATGGATGCAGATTTACAAAAATGGATTAAAGAAAAAGAAACTTCTTTAGACTTAATTATCATTGCAGAATGGGTTTACTGGAAAAACAATAAAATTATGACATGGCTACTGAGTGATTGGAAAAATGAAGAAGATAACTACTGGGCACAGTGGGAAAATATGAAATGGTCTAAATGGTTTAAGATGGAAGACAGAAAACATTGGCTTAAATGGAAAGAAAGAATTGCCAAAGAAAGTGAACAGTGGACTAATTGGCTCAATCTTAAAGAAAATGTTTATATATTTAGTGAATGGAACAGGTGGTCTGAATGGAAAAATGAAAAAACAAATATGTTTAATAAATGGGCTGATTCTTTTATTAACAAATGGATAAATGAAAAAAAGTGGAAGACGTTATTTAACAAAGAAAATGATTCAATTTCGCAGCCATAAATAATTACCCACAAACTGTTAAGTGGAAAGAAAAAAAAAAATATATATAGTTTTTCTTTTTCTTATCACTGTTTTCCCCTTTTCCTATTCCAAAGTTGAACATTCTACATTGTTACTAGGGAACGAGAAATGCATATATATAAATATATAAGCATATACGTAAACATTCATATACATACATGCACAAGCAATACCTAGAATGCATTCAGATAATTGCAAAAACAACAAAATGGACATTTATTCGCGTCAAAACCGTTTGGCATATCTCCTTTTTAAGCACAAATCAAATTGAGAAATGAAAGTAGTAAAGAAGCCATCGAAAGGAAGAATGGAAAATTATTGCGAAAAAAAAAATAGATTAAAAACGTGAGGGGATAAAAAAAAAAAAAAAAACATATGGAGTAGGGTTTATCGACTTTTTTACCATTCTGAATTGGACCATATATACTCCAAAAAAAAAAAAAAATTGAAGAAATTACTCTTAAAATTGTGCATATTTCACCTTTTTTTTAATCGTTCAAAGTTATTTTATACATAACTTTTTTTTGATCTAATTTTTAAGAAAAGTTCATTCTTTAAATAATGGGCTATCTTCATTTTTTTTTGTGTTTATGTAATTAAGTATAACCTGTGAAGTTAGATTTTTCATAATTCTTCTTCATTAAAAATTAATATATCTTAGTTATCACACTTTTCTACAGTTGATTCACACATTCGTGGGTTAACTTTTTACTATTTTCCTTATAACAATTTCATTTTTTAATTTCTTTATTTCTCTATTGTCTGGATCATGGTCCAAACAAAATTTTTATTTATAACAGCAAAAAAAAAAAAAAAAAAAGGAAAAGAATTTTTTTTTTGTAAATGTATTACGATTTTCTTAAATGTTTAATTGATATACCATTTTCGGATAAACGAAATGCATATGTTATATTTATAATTTAAAAAGGAAAAGGGAAAATATATAGTTTTATGCAAAGATGTAAGACAAATATGCCATATTTTTGTCCATGTAAAATAAAAGATACAAGCAATTATGCAAGCTGTGACCTAAATTTTTAGAGTTCACTGGAACACATTTAAAGAACATTACACAATTAAAGATAATATATTACTTTTAATATGTTATATATGGTTTGTTTTTTTAACATTTTTCGAATAAAATTATAAATTTAATCTTCTGTTCTTCCGAAAAGTATGGAAGTATAAAAAATAACTAAAACATACACAAAAAAAAAAAAAAACACAGAATATAATGTAAGAACATAAGAAAATATAAGGTAAAATATCTTCCAACAAAACAGATAAATAATATCAATTTGTATTTTACTAAGTTCATATTTACTATATTACAATACTTTTTTATAAGCGCCTCATCGTATTATAGAAAATTTTTTTTTGCGCAATTCAATATTCGAAATATATCGTTGTTCCAAATTTTAAACTAATTTTTTTAAAAATTCTTCATAAATGTTATTCTAAAAAAAATTAGAAATGTCTACGTTAACTTGCTAAACTCATGCTAATCCATTATTATCTAATCAGTTCTTGAATAATTCGCTATCTAATTGTTCATTCCCCAATTCAATATTGAATGCAACAATATTTTAATCATTATTTTCCAGTACTGTAAACTCTAGATCGGTATTATTTAATTCATCTTTATTTGATTCGGTACTTTCCTTTTCTTTATTCTGCAACTCATTATTTAATGAATCATTATTTGATTCATTATTTCCCAATACCGTATATACTAGCACAACATTATTTAATACGTCATTATTGGATTTGGTAATTTTCTTTTCTATATTCTCCAACTCATTTAATGCATCATTATTTGTTTCAGTATTTTCCAGTACTACATACTCTTGCTGAGTACTATCTAATACATCATTTTTTGATTCAGCATTATCTAGTACTTCACTGTTCGATTCTACATTAACTACTTCAGTACTCGTTAATGCGTTATTGTCTAATTCGTTACTGTCTAATTTGTCACTGTCCAATACGTTACTGTCCAATTCGTTAATGACCAATACGTTACTGTCCAATACGTTACTGTCCAATTCGTTAATGACCAATACGTTACTGTCCAATTCGTTAATGACCAATACGTTACTGTCCAATTCGTTACTGTCCAATTCGTTACTGTCCAATTCGTTACTGTTCAATTCGTTACTGTCCAATTCGTTACTGTCCAATTCGTTACTGTCCAATTCGTTACTGTCCAATTCGTTACTGTCCAATTCGTTACTGTCCAATTCGTTACTGGCCAATACGTTACCCTCCAATTCGTTACCCTCCAATTCTTCATTGTCCAATTCTTTAATTAAATCATTGATAAATGATTCATTTATCGCTTGTTTTTGACAGTCCAGTTCTTCGTTATACAATTCTACAGTATCCATTTTTTTGTTATATGTGACTTTACTATCCAATATTTTGTTATCTACTGCATGACCATCATATTCTTTACTTAACGTTTCTTTTATAGCAGATAGTCTTTTTGTTAAACCTGAAATGTGTTCTTCACAATTATCTTTATATTCTGATAACTTTTTCATTATTTCTGCAATTTCGGATTGTGTCTCACCTAAATCATTATTTTTTAATTCTTTATTAAATGATTCTTTCAGGGAAGATAAATTACGGGTTAATTCTGAAATATGTGATTCATAGCTGTCTTTATATACTGATAACTTTTTCATTAATCCAGACATTTCTGATAATATACTACATAACTCATTGTTATCTACTCCCTTAGATGTTGATCCTTTTAAAGATGGGGACTTATTCACTAATCCTGAAACATGCGTTCCGTATTTTTCTTTATAATCTGATAGTTTTTGTATGATTCCTGCCATTTCGGATACTGAACTATCTAATTCTCTACTACCAAATTCGCTAACACTGGATTCATGATTAGGAAAATCTATATTACCTAATTCTTTATTAATGGATTCTTTGATAGCTGATATCATTTTTCCTAATTCTGATAAATGTGCTTCATAATTTTCTTTATAATCGGATATCTTTTTTTTTGCTTCTGCGATATGTGTTTCACAATTTTCTTTATAGTATGGTATCATTCTAATTATTCCTATAATATCTGCTTCAATACTACCATGCGCTTCACCACTATGTGATTCATTACCATATGCTTCGCCGTCTAATTCTTTATAAAACGTTTCTTTCATAGCATTTATTCTCTGCTTTGCGCCTTCAATTTGTGTTTCGCAATTATTTCTATAGTCTGAAAGTTTTTTCTTCACTTCTGAAATTTGCCCTTTGTATAATATTTTGCAATTCACTATTTTTTTCCATAATCCAAAAACATTTAATTTATCCCTTGTAGGATTATTTGATGTATTTCCTCTAACTTCATCATATGGCAATCCTGGACTACTTCCTTCATTTGAACCTAACAATCTGTTAAATCGTAAATTTAATGTATCATCTCTTTCGCTCTTGCTACTCAAAGATTTACCTATTTTATTCTAAAAAATTAGAAAAAGAAAATATATATACATTGTAGTAAAAAAATCTTTATTTTACTTCAATGGAATGTTCACTGGAAAAATGAAACGTATAATGTAGAAAGCAAAACAGTAAACAAAAGAAGCGAATTTTTAATTATTGTAATATTACATCTTTGTTATATTCATGGATCCAAATTAAAAGGGTAAGGTTAAAAACTGTTATAATAAAACGAAAATTAATTTTTCGTTTCATGTAACGATTATATGAAATATCCATATTCGCAAAAAGAAACAGCTAAAAAGCATATGCTATAGTCCCTTGTATTTTTTGTAAGTTTGACGGTTGCTATTTTTCTTTATTATTTTCTGAGTATTCTTAAATTAAAAGTATTTCTCAAACTGTTAAAGCTTAAATGAATAATTGAAGCGTCATGCATGAAAATCAATTAAAAAATTATTCTACCGAATTGTATTCATATATATATATATATATATATATATATTTCTATTTATTTATTTGTTTAAAAAAGTCTCTTAAGTTATGATTTAAATGGAACAACTTACATAAATAATGACAAGACTAGGGACAATTATTTAAACACAACAAATGTTTCTATATTTTTCTTAAAATGAAAGAGTACTCAAGAACAAGAGAAAATTGGACTTTTCATGTAAGTTTTAAAATTTTGTATTCATATAAAATACATTTTACGATAAATTCCAGAAAAAATAATATAATTTGAACATTGTTACTTACTATTCATCATAATTCATAAATAATTTATTATATATAATAATAGAACAAAAATATAATGCTATATATGGTAAAATAAGAATATTACTAAAAAAGAAGGTAATATATTCTAAAAAAAAAATTTCTTTTGTTATTAAATTAGTAAATACTAATATAGAATAAATCTTAATTATATAATACTTTTATTAATCACAAATTGCCTTTTTTAATTTCAAAAAAATTTTAATCAAAACAAACTACAGGAAAATTTTTTAACATTATAATTTCATAAAAATGTCATCTTTATGCCTTCGGGTACGTTTAAACAATATTATGAATCTCTATGCGCACATACAAATACGCAAACGCGTATGCGTATGCATACGCATATGCATACGCGTACATATACTTATATACATATACATATACATATAACAATTTTACATCGATAAAAAAATATTTTAAGGTACAAGTTTATAAAAAATTTTTATTCTTTTCATTTTTATAAATAAAATATTCCTTTAAGTAATTTCGTTTTGGGGATAGCAAAATAAAGGATTTAAAATGAGAAAATGTAAATAAAGAAAAATAAAAAAAAAAACAACAAAAAAGCGATGCATATACATAAATGTACATATATGTGTATATGTTATACATGCGTTTAAGTTTAATAGTTTTAAAATGATTTTTAATTGCATTTACAACGAAAAACAGGTACATAACTTATATATAATCCATAAAAAATTTGGAGTAGCATATCCAAAAATTTTCCTTATTTATAAATTTTCCGTCTTAAATGATTTTTATATAAATATTCGATAACTTTCTATTTATTGCTCCATTTTGATAATTATTATTAAGGCATCTACATGGAAATAAAATTTAACGTTTCTTCGTAAAATGAACAAGCATACCTATTCCTGAGGAAAATGCACAATGACAATTATATAATTATTTTCCACATTTTTTTTGTTTATTTTTCATAAAGACCTGCGAAGATTACTATTATTTGTTAAAAAAAATGCTTAATTAAAAATTTTTTAGTAGAAAGAGAAGCATAATTTTTATTTTTCGAAAAATAGTTATTTTTTAAAAGGGGTAAATTGTTTAAAAAAAAGGAAAAAGGGAAGAAAATAATTTCCATATAGAAAGTAATTCTTTAAAATTAAAAAAAAAAAAAAACGTTAACTGAAGTTAAAACTTCTGTGATTTTTACATGCCATATTTATTTCTTCTTTTTGTTTTTCATTTTTCTTATTTTAAAAAAATTTCAAATTTCCAAATAACATTTAGACGAGCAAAATGCAGTAATTTTTTACGTTGGGCATATTACATTATAAAACATATTATATTAACGTCTTTACCCACGTCTTAAAAATTACTCCAAAAAAAGTTATTCTGTTACACTGGCTTTATTTTTTTTTTTTTTATATATAAACTACCCATGTATAATAAACAAAAGGTTTAAAAGCTCAAATAAATGGAAAATTTCATGAGTTACCTCAAATATGGATTGCAAAACAGGAAGGTAGACCGAAAACGAAAAAAAGGTAGGAAAAATGATAAAGGATTTTATTAAAATGAAGAAATTTTGTTATTTATGTGTGAATTTATATAGTGAATAGGTAAATGGTGATAAATTAAAATGCAGGACTTAAAAGTAAATCTACAAAAACAGAATGAGCATGCATAATTTTGATTGTATATTGGTATAAATTGTTATTTAGACATTACCCATCTAAATAGTTTGTCGTACTTCCTCTCCCCCTTAAGAATATATAAATGTGTATGTACATGTATATATATACATATATATGTATACACAACGATAAAATAAATTCTTTTAAATACTACTTACAGGACCACAATTAGTTAATAAAACTATTAGGTCTGACTACGTTTCTTCTTTCCTATGCACTACGCATAAAAAAAGGGTATCTTTAATTCTTTTGTAAGTTCAAGAAAAAAATAAATATTGAAGGACATTTTAATTTCAAATGAAATGCAAGGCATTCCTTTTGTTCACAAATATGTTTTAACAAATTAAGAAATGAATATATAAAGAGATAATGTCCATAATAAAATGAATAAAAAAAAAATAATAAGCCCACACAACGCCCCACAAAATTCCTTTTTTTTACGATCTATGTTACCACAATGGATTATAATTTTAAATTTAATACTTACTATGCAAATTAAATATTATTCTGTGAAATACTACCCCTGTTGTGCTTACAATACCTTAGTTACTGTTTTTTTTAATTTTGAAGTTAAACTTCACTTTTTTCACTAAAATTTTTTTTAAAATGAAAACAAAAATGATAAAACATAATAGTGTATAAAGTGAAACATTATTAATTATATGAAAGGATTGCTGTAGAAATTTTAACTTAACAAAAAAGTATTGGAAAAAATATAATTCATGTTTTTTTAATATTGTTATAAATTTCACTCTGAACTATAACGGCGAAAAAATGTTATTTTCATGCCATTTCAGCGAGTTAATTATGTATATATGCAAGAAGAATATACATTAAATTTTCGAATAGATAAGCTCAAAATAATAATTAAATTGCTTATGGTTATATAGAATTTATTAATGTAAACCAAATTGTAGTAAAAAGAAGCAATAGATTTTTTAGAATTTCAACATATATAAAATTTTGCAGATACATAATATATGCTTATGTATATGTTAATATATATATGATATGTGTGATGTATAAAAATATAAGAGTAACAATTTTACTTCTTCATTTAAAACTAATTGTAGTATTATAGATAGATATATATATATTTTTCTTTTCGCATGTACTTATATTTCTCGAAGAAGATACTTTTAATGGAATACTCTCTTTTACTAGGTGGGTTGTGGTGATTAAGCGTATTAGAATAAAAACTACAAACATTCATGGTGCTGACAAAATATATATTATATAAAACATATGTATACCATTTATTCATTGAACAACAGAGTATATGAAATTATTATAATAAAATATTATTCACTGAAAGAAAAGTAATCCATTTAACTGAATGATACAAAGATAGTAAAAAATAAAATAATATCTTTAATTTTTTATGTGGATGTATGTTTTTAAGTAATAAAGTAGCATGTTTTGAAAATGCATTAAAATAATCAATTTCACATGCAAAACAATAAAAAAGATTTAAGCGCCTTTAAAAATAAAAAAGAAGTAAAAAAACTATAAAAAGTGGTGCTATGCGTAATAATGCATATTTTTATTTATATGCAATTCCGAAAATTAACTATTCTATAGAATAACTTACATAAAAATAACATATATATATACATAATGAAATATATTTTTTAGAAGAATGGACCAAAATAAATAATTATATATATTTTCATTTCATATATGTAATAATAATTGTATAACCATGAACAAAAAAGTAGCTTTCTTTCATCAAAGGTTTTAAAAGCATATGTATAAAAAAAAAAAAAAACATACTCTTCTAAATGAAGCACCAGCAACGTTGGAATAGTATGTATATGTATGAATATATACCAATAAAGTAATAACGTATTATTAATTCTATTATTTAATTTTTATTGTGCAGTAATGCTGTTTTAAACGTGCGATATAAAGAAATATAGATAGAAATGAAATAATGAAACGTGTTCATTGCGGGATGTAGAAAAATTAAAAAATTATTATATATTTAACTTAATTTTATTTTTTTTTTTAGAAAACGTTTTTAAATTATTAAATCTTAAATATTAAAAAATTTTATAACTTCAACTATATTTCTTATTTTTTAGTAAACAAATTTTATTTTTTTATATAAATTGTTCTTTTAAGAATACAATTTAAAAAAATTATATTTTTTAAGAAAAGCTACCCCTTTTTCAGGTAAAGCCATAAAATTTTAAAAAGTTATATATATTAATTTTATAAATATATTTTATTATTATTTTTTTTTAATTTATTTTTATCATAGAAATTAACGTATTGTTATTACTATTAAACATTCATTTTATAATTCATATTTTCTAACATATATTTTTTAATTAATTTAATTTTTAAGGAATTTTTTCAAAATTTCTAGAAACATCAAAAACATTCTAATTAGAAACCCCCTTAATTTAAAGCTTTCTACCCTCACAAGTGTCTCCTCAAAAGGTATATATATATATATATATATATATATATATATATATTGGGACATTAATATGTTTTATACATGCCCATTGCATTATAGTATGTATGCATTTATATATTCATAGCAGTGCGCGAAAGATTAAGAGTTAAATGAATAGATGAGAAACAAACCCACCAATTTTTAAATTGTGCATATACACAATTTTTAGTGCGTGTTGTTTATTATTCTATTTACGTCTTTGACCCTTACGACATTTAGAACGATCTATTTAATAAGAATAAGAATATGATCGAAATCATCTATTCAACTAAATGATTTTAATTTTGTGTTACATACATTGTGTATATTTGTTCCTATCCTTTGTATGCTTTCACTTTTTATATTTACATATATCGCCTCAGTACGTATTCTCTTTTTTCTACATTACAGACTTACTTGAATATCTGAAAAATAACATTCAGAAAAAATAATATTATTATAAAAACAAACTAAAAATTAAACTTTTTAAAAAATGGATTCACAAGAAGGTGCAAACAACCCCAATTTACCAGGAAATTTAGGCGAAAACGCTCCAGACTTGAACCCTGAAGATTTCCCAGGTTTTCGTGAATTAACTCCCGAAGAAATTGAAAAATTAAATGAATTGATGAGTGAGATAGCAAAATCTGTCCATTCAGCCGAAGAAGCAGCCACCGAAACACCAGCACAAGGAGTGGGTGAATTATCTACATCGGACCAACTTCCAGATGTAGGTGAATTACCAAATCTTGAAGGCCTTACAGATGCAGTTGAAGAATTACCTACTGAAGTTCCGGATTTTGCTAATATAAATGCAGAAGCTCCTTTAGGTGATTTAACAAATGAAACTGTTGTTGAATCAGTTGATGCAAATGCTGAATTAGGCAATGCAAATACTGAATTAGTCGACGTACCTGCTGAATTAGTCGACGTACCTGCTGAATTAGGCGAGGTACCTGCTGAATTAGGTGATGCCGCAGCTGCTGCAGCGGCAGTACCAGGAGATGCTGTACCTTCACCCAATTTGGATGAAATGTTTAGCGAAGAATCAATTAGACAGTTAAGAGAAGCTATAGAAAACGCACCTTGCTATAAGCGTAAATTGGAAGAACTTCAACAACAACAACAAAATAAACTTGCCCAAATAGACATTGGCCCATCATCCTCAATGATATCTCCATTATTTAAGTTACAATTTTTTGGAAGCTATGTTAAAGGAATGATGCAATTACTTAAAGAAAATTACCTAGTTGCTTTAGTTGTTGGATTAGTCCTTCTTAATATAGTATTATTTATCAGCTACTTCAATACTTCAAAAAGTGTAAGCATTAAAAAAGAAAAAGATAAACACTTGAAATTTCATACGTACTTACGTATATAAAATATTACATGTATGCATATATATGTTGTTCATATATATGCATATGAACATGTATAAATCTGTATATATATTTATGTGTTGTACATGTTTCATTTGTTTAACATTCTCTTATTGAAAAAAAATAAAATGAAAAATACTCATTTTAAATTATTTTTTTAAATATAGAAAAAATCCGAAGGAAAAATAAAAAAGAATATAAAGAGCAAGGCAGAAAAGGGGAAAAAATGCGAAAAGAAGAGCTCTAAATAATGTAACTTACATCAGCAGATCACCAAGTTAATTAAAATAACGAATTGAAAGTTAGGGATAAATTAACTCGTTTAGAGCACCTGAAAAATATTGAAAGCATAGAAAATTGGAAAAAACTACATAAGTACCGATACAATCAGAAAGGATAAATAGGTAGAAGATAGACAAACTGACAGAAAAGACTCTTCTCCCACCCCCTCGTGATACTTATGTAACTGTAACTACCATAATAACATAACCTTTTTTATTAAGATTTTTTTCCATATGTAATTTTATGTAAACATCCAAATAATAGCATCCTGATTTTTCATATTAAAAATATATATTTTTTTTCTATTATTAAGTAAAAAATTTTGTATTTATTTTTTGTCTTTATATATTTATTCCCCCTTATTAACTAAAATTTATGTCCGTATTATAAATTGTGTGTGAAAAAAAATGACATATTATTTATTAATTATAAATTTCATATATAAACACTTTAAACGATATGTATGAAAAATAATTTTATTGTTTTTTATATCGTTATAATAATATATTTTTTTGCATTCTACATTATTTTCATATTATTATTACATGCAACTATACTAGCATATACATGAAGAAATTTTAAAATATTATTTGAAAATAAGCATGAACTATAGATAATATTTAACCCTTTAATATGTGCTAGATATTAATAAAAAAAAAAATGATCATAAATTACGTAAATAGTAAAAATTTCAGCATCATTTTGCTAATACTGTAATAAATTTTACATAGAATAAAATTTTATGCTCCTAACATGGACAGGCAGCATTCATAGGTGACTATGTCTTGTGGTAAAAATTTGATTTCATTTGAACTTTGCGAATAGAAAAAGTTGTTTGCTCGCTCGCATATGAGAAGTGCTCATATACAAACTCTTATGCGTGTATATATAAATGTATGTACCGCACGCACTCGCGTATTTATGTACGCAATTAATGCATGTGCACACTTAGTTAAGTATGAATGAATCCGTAATAGTGCTTTCCCAGTTTAAATATTTACCTCGTATTGCGTTTAGCAAATTGCCAAATTCTACTTTCTACTGTTTTCTCCCACATTTTTCTATTGTAATTTCCATTGCATTTCAAGATGTGATAACCTTAACTACTGAAAGTAGTAAAACAGTTTTTTCACTTGCATGAGGATTTGAGTAATGTAAGATGAATTGATACAGAGATTTTATATAAACCTTTAACTCCCTGTATTCACGTCTTTAATTATTTAATTATATTTATTTACATAAACGTTTGTGCTAATTAGGCCAATTTTTATTAACGATATATAATGAAACACTAAAAAGGTAAGAAAAAAACATATATATATATATATATAAATATTAACAATTTCCTCCAATGATACAATTTAAAAATGAAAAGTTGCCTATAATATATTAAAAAAAAAGTATAAATGTTCAAATATTTACCTGAACAAATATACACGTGCACTTTATACCTTTTTAAGGTCATTCCTTGGAGAAAAGAATAATTCGTAGAAGGCTCTGTTACACATCCGGGGAGAACTACAACATATATTAGTATAAATCCCGTGATATCAAACATAGGTGAATGCAACATTATTGTGCTTATAACCTCGTAAAAAGGCAAATATAAATAATAATGTTCTATCTTAACTTTTCACCTTAATATAATACCAAAACCAAAAGATTATAAAGGAATGAGAATGAGAAAATGAGAAAATAAATAAAATGAGAACTCCTCAATAAGAAGACATTTTTAAAGATTTCTAAAAATAGCTTTTTCTTTATGGGGATTTAAAAATTTATAAATATTTTATTCCAAAGTATTGTGATTCTTTTCTAAAATATTTAAAAAAGTATAAAAAAAAAAAAAAAAAAAAAACATGAAATTATTCTTTTAAAAGAACTCAGGATCTCATCATAACAACTTTTCTCCTTTTTTATCTTCTCAAGTTGAGGAATTTATTTAATCAAAATAAATACACATGAAATGTAATAATAAATACCTTTTTATTCTGCCTGGTCAGGCAAAAGGTTACAAATCTTTTTTTTTTAATGCAATTGTTTATTCTTCCTTTTTTTGTCATTGTTTATACCCTAAGTGAATACACTTGCTAACTTAGTCAAATAATCTTTTTTAATTAAAAATGTGATAGAAACTGAAATAGTAAATAACGCAAAATGGTAATTATCACATGGTATTTTTAAGAAGAAATCTTGAGAAAAATTATGCATAATCGAAAAGATAAATTTTCTTTTTTTTTGAAAACATCCAACCCTCAATAAATTCTGTAACAAAACGATTGAAAAAAAACTTCCGAATTCTAGAAAACTAAAATTTGTATTATTTATTCATAGATCCAATAAATTCCACTTTTTGCTTTTTTAATTTTTTTATTTTCGTTCATCGAAACGCTGAGGTTGTCCCAGTGCTCAATCCAATGTAGCAACTTGCGAGTATAAAATGTACAGTACTATATACATATAGAAATGCATTTATACCTTTTTATGCGTATACATTTATACCTTTTTATGTGTATACATTTATACTTTTTTATGTGTATACATTTATACCTTTTTATGCGTATACATTTATACCTTTTTATGTGTGTACATTTATACCTTTTTATGCGTATACATTTATACCTTTTTATGTGTATACATTTATACCTTTTTATGCGTATACATTTATACCATTTTATGTGTATACATTTATACTTTTTTATGCGTATACATTTATACTTTTTTATGCGTATACATTTATACTTTTTTATGCGTATACATTTATACTTTTTTATGCGTATACATTTATACTTTTTTATGCTCATACATTTATACTTTTTTATGCTTATACATTTATACTTTTTTAAACTTATACACCGAAGTGTACTTTATCTACACTTTCTAATTTTGCAAAGAAAGAATCCGTGTTTTATTGTATAATAATTTCTTTAAATGTAAACCATCGGTAAACGTTTCTATAAAGTAATTCAATCATTCCAAAAAAGAGGCTCACAAAGGAATAAAAATTTTTGTTCGTCAAATTACAAAATAATTATATTTAAAGTATAAACTTAAAAAAAGAGTTTCATATCTTTTATGAGTGTATAATTACATTCATTTTGTGCAACGATATAATTGTATATATAAGCATAATAACACACATTAAAGGAAAAAAAAAAGTTAACAGATTTTATCGAACCTTTCCTGTTTTTTTTACAACAAGTATATATTTACTAACAAATTATTGTGCTTCTGTTATTCTTAAATATACTTTATGATTTAAGAAAAATACATTATATATTAAAAAATTTAAGCTCTTTTATTTTTGTTTTTTTTATATAAGAATAATATACAATTTTTACATAAGAAAATTAACAGAGGTAAGGTAACGCTTTGTTAAATATATTAACGTTTAAAAATAATATTAGCAGTGTGCGTTTTTTGCACAGTACGAACCTTTTTATGCTAATTTTTTTGAAGAGAACTTTTTCTTTATGAATGTATTTAATTTATTTTAATGTATTATTTTTTTAATTGTTACCTTTTTATATTTTAATTAATCTTACAACCCTGTAGTGAAAATAAAATTTCTCCTATTACAGTTATAATGTAAAATATATTAAAGGGAAAAAAAAATTCCCCCCCAAAATTTTTTTCTCATAACGTTACTAAAAACGCATGAAATGAATTATGAACTTCATGATTCACAAGATTTATCGAAATGTAAAAATAAAAAGGAAACAAATGCTCAAAATTCACAAGCAGCAAATTCCTATATACCATATGAAAACAATGCAACATCCTTAAAGAAAACATGTAGTAGTGAACCCAATTTTGGAACTATCCGTTTGACTGCATGTCCCAAATATCCTGCCAGTGAGACGTCCGATTCCATATTGAAGGTTTCCCGTGCACATAAGTTAACATTTTTTCAGTTAGTTTTACTGATACTTTTTTTTCTGCGTCTTCAAGTAAGATAAGATCCGCACACGTGTATATACGCATAAGCATATATATATAACTATGTTCACAACCGGTTTTCCCTATTTCTCCATTTATTTAAATGCAAATTTTGTGACAAAATAAAGAAGTTTACATAGCTTAAGTACATCCGCCCTCTCCATATTTTATACCTTTTCCAACTATATAAATATATTGGGCAATGTCTGTATATATATGTATATATATATATATATATATATATACACTTCTTCGTGTGCGTATGCGTTATGTAGAAAAAACCCTTTTGTGCTTTGAGGACAAGGCATACTTGTAAGCTGCCAGAGGAAAGAATTAAAACGGAGGAGCTAAATGATCAAAAAGAGAGTGAACAAAATTTGGAAACGTCTGAGAAAAACTCACGGGAACAAAATGAAAAATCGAATTCACAAAAGAATAACATAAACGAAAAAAAAAACAACAGTTTAAAGAGAATTTCCAAAAATTGCAACATTGATTATGAAAAGTTCGTTAAAGGCGATGATTATCCATTTACAATTCCTGCGAGTGATAAAACCAGGGTAATTTATTACTCGGGGGATTCAAAATGTGTATCCTATTATAATTATATTAACATGGAACGCAAGGATAAGAATAGAAAAAAATTGAAAAAGAAAAAAGGATTATTAAAAGGATTATGTGAATTATTCTGCTTTAAATGTAGTTGTATTAAGGACAAAAGGAAACCGAAGAAGGTCATATTTTACATAGGAAATGGCATAGAAGATTACTATTATTAATCCATATACGATGGTTACCTATAAAAGTAATATAAAAACGTTTATTTGAAAAATAAAAAAAATTAAATAGAATAGAACAGCTGTTTCTCTGGAGTTTCCCTGATATTTGCCAAATCAGGAATAATGCATAAATACCCGACCAAAAAAGGAGAATAAGAAAAATTTTAAGGAAAAATGATGGAAATGCCAAAACAACTTGGGAAGAAGAAAGTATAAAAGAAATCGTAACAAAATAGAATAGGGAAAAGGGATTAAGAAATGGCATAAATAAAATATCGATGCTAATAAAGAAAACACATGCATAATACGAGAAAACGCCAAGTAAAGCATGTATCTATATGCACGTATATGTCTTCACATACATGGGTGCATTGAAAATGTAACTGCAGAAAGTCGAATTTCTTATCTCAGTTAATTACAGTATTCAGTTCTAATATCTAGCACCCCTCATAATTATTCTATTCCATTTCTACCATTTTTCATGCTCTACAGTTAATGCACTTCTATTCGTATTTTTTGGATTTTTGCCTTTTTTCTTTTTTAGTTTTTTATTTTTTGGATTTTTGTGTTTTGGTTTTCATTTTTAGGTTTTCCGTTTTTTCCTTTTCCATTTTTTAGTTTTCCGCTTTTTCTTTTTCCATTTTTTCGTTTTCCTTTTTTTAATTTTTTTTTTTTTTTTTGGTTTTTTTTTTTTTTTTTGTTATGTATATCCCTAATAATATCTCTGTTGTTTTTGTATACTTATGCCTTGCAAACACTCTAATTTTTAACAAAATTCAAATACCTTAGTAAATGCATCGTTCGAGCAGGTGAAATAACAATTTCTTTTAAGAACATTCTCAAAGAATATTTTCTACCTTTAGATTTCCTACGGATGGATACAATTTTAAAATTTAGAACAACACAATTTTTTTTTTAATGAACATTTCTTTTCCTGTTTGGGAAATAAGTCACTTAATATTTGTTATATTGTGTTAGTCTCATAACGTTCATTCACGTTTATAAAAATAGTGGAAAATTTTCAAAGTGTGCAAGAATTAAAATGTTATTATGAATTAAGTGCAAATAGTAAACAAAACTCGCGTTCAACAATAGTTTTTTAACGTTAGATAGTTAAAAACAAGTTCTTTTTGCTCTTAGTGAAAGCTCCGAATGGGGTTACAGTTATCCTAAATATCGAAAACAACCTAAGTAATATATTCTCACAAAAATATAAGAAATTTCTATTTTGGCGTATATAGTTATTTACGGGAAGAAACTATATTAAAAACAAAAAGGAGGAGGAAAACGAGGAAGGATTCAAACATGTGTATATGCTCATAAGGACATATACGCATATGCTCTTACACATTAAAATTCAGACATACAAACCTCTTCGAAATGACCACTTCTTAACAATTCTCTCTTTTTGCTAGAATTCGCCATTACTAATAAAGCAGTAAGGGCAAAGATTATCAAATATGTATCAAAACAAAACTTTGTATCTTCTTTACTGTTTTCCCCACAGTTTGTTTTTACGCAATTTTTGTTACCAAACAAGAGCAGTGACTACCTAAATGTTAATGATCTGTCTACTTTAGATAACTCAAAGGTGATGTTGTAATAAGTCTAATAAAGCATAAAATTATAGTCATATTTCTCATTATTTAAAGATATGACATAGCGAACTTGATAGTTCAAAACGGGTGAATGATATCTCTAAATATTTGGAACCTAATATATACATATTATAACTCTTCCTAAGACACTCTTACCTTGTTCAAAAGGTGCAAGTCCTACCTGCGCAAAGAGATCATGAATCCACCTTTTGTGGATCAATTCTCTGAGCTATTTTGTTATTCTACTTTTTTTGTTTATTTTGAATAGTCCAGTTCAAGTGTATTTCACTCATATCAATAGCAACATCATACCAAAAAAGGTTTACACTGCAGGTGTGCATATATATATACATATACCAATCTGATAAGAAAATGGAAAAAACCTTGCCGAAACAAGTTTATCTTTTTAAGCATATAAAGGATGCAGGAAATAATAAAAGAAATCTGGCGTATGTTAAATTAAAAAAATTCCCTTTTTGTCAAAATAAGTTCTACAAAGTAATATTTACAGAACGTAGTAAAACAAGATATTTGCAACTCATTCGTTAATATTTTCCTAAAGCATATTTCCTATTTCTTTACACTACACTATGGTAAAAAATTATGCACGTTCCTTAAAACGGAATGAAGTAGAACGTGCTTTACTCTTTTTCGTGAAATTCTATAGAAAGTTCAGCTCCGCAGGCTCATGTAAGCGCATGCAGTTACGCACATGAATGCACGAGCACGCGCAGTTTTTCAAAAAAGTATGGTGCAATATGCTTCTCTTTCTTGCTATACACCTTTCTGAAAAAAATTAACAAATGAAAGAGAAAAAAGAAAAAAGCAGAAAAAAATCCTTAAACTTAAGGGCAAATTTTAAAAGCGCACTTAAAATAATAAGCTAAAAAAAAAAAAAAAAATTAAGATGCAATATATTTTTCCTTAATAGCGTAGTAATTATCTCCTGCACGATTTGCAAACTCGCGAGCATGGCAATTTATGGTTATCTCAAATAGTTCTGCAAAATCTTCTGTTAAAAAGTCCAATTCAGTGGACATAAGATTAGCATACATGTCTATAAAATTTTCTAAGTTTTTTTTTCTAAAAAGACTTTTCAAAAATCGTAAACCTTTTAAATTAGGCATTTTGTATGTTTTATGAAATAAGGAGTAATCAAATTCTCTTAAAAATCTTTTATGTCCAAAAATCATTTTTGTTTTAATAACTGAAAAAAAGGAAGCTAATAAATCGTCCACTGATCCAAAATAATCTTCATTTCCATCTTTTTCACAATACGCAAAAAAGGTATTATTACTATGTGGACCTAACAAATAGAGTGAGGTACTACGTTTTTTTAAACCTAGCCTTTTTCTTTTGTCAATAACTATAGATGTTCCTCTTGCAGGTAGAGTTATATCAGAACTGTAATATTTATCAGTAACACCCAAGTAAGCTAAAAGGTTGTAATCACGCACAGCATAAATTTCTTGGTTATTAACTGATGGATCATCTTTAACTAAATACTCTCTTCTAAATGATCTTATATCACGTCCTAAATTCCTATTAGGGTTGTGAATAAAACTAGCATGTGACTTTCTACTTGCTTTGTTTATAGATTTTCCTAATACACGAATATCTTTTTTCAAATTAGAAATATCTGCTTCTTGAAGTATTATTCCATCTATATGATTCATAAGATTTGTATTTCCTATAACATCAAAAAAATCTGTTGTCACCTCAGGACTAATACCCCTAAGTAAATTTTTAAAATAACTTTCAAATGTGTCAGAATTTGACATAGTTTTTATATCCTTAGCATATACATGAATTAAAAACATGTTAAAAGCTCTTGTAAAACAAGAATGTTCTTTATCTTCTAAAGTATTTACATTTATTTTCTCCATATACTTAATAGCATCATTTCCATTAGAAAAATGGTTAAAAAAAAAATGCATCCACATGCCTAAACTTTTCCTTGTGCTGGAATGTGCTGTAATCATACTCATCAAAGAAAAATCCATAATATTCATACTATACAACGGTTTTGAGCAATGATACGCATTTCCTACATTGTGTAAACAAAAAAAAACAAAAACTGCTATCAGAAGTTTAACATTCATTTTTCCTTTCCCCCTATATATATATGTTAGGTCAAAATGCTTTGATTATCTCTTTTAAGGAGATGCTATACAAAAAATCTCTTTCTTCCTCTTCCTAAAAATTAACACTTCTTAAGCGATTACAATATGTATACGTGTGTGCGTGTATGTGTATATATATGAGCATGTGTTTCTCGCTCTTATCCCTTCTGCTAAAATTCGCACATCAAAAACTTAAAAATTTACGAAATTTTGTTAAAAAGTTTAAAAATTAGCTAAAAATTTACAAAACTAGTTAAAAATTTACAAAAGAGTTAAACGTTGATAAAAATGACGTAAAGTTGACAAAAAATACTTAAAATTTCACTTTATTCAAGTGTAAAATTTTCAGTTCCGTATATTTTGAAAACTATAGAAAACCAAAATAACAAAAGAAAAAGTACTAAAAAAAAAAGTGTTAAAACATGTTTTGAAGTTTCCTTTATTTTGCCTTCATTTGTATATGTATATATATATATATATATATATATATATATATATGTGTATTTGATCATGCATTACTAAAATCGTTAAAAATATGCTATAATTATTTATAAGAAAATTAAAAACTATAGAACAAAAAAAAATAAAATATGTGTCTACTTCACACGTCAATGTTAAAAAATTTTGCACTTCGCACTTTATATGCATAAAATACTTTTCTTATTCGCTGTTTTCTTAATTTTGCGCTATTTTAAAACGTACTTTAATTAAATGTGCAAAAGTTACAGACATCTATTATTGCATTATATTTTTTTTTTTTTTAATTGCTTTAATACTACATTATACTACATTGCCATTTTACTTTTTTTTCAAATGCAACTAATGCAATATTTGCAACCATTAAAGAGATGATGAAACACAAAAAATAAACTCCGTTTACAACTTTTCTGCAAATATGGTGCTCTACTAAATCTGAAAAAAATAATTCATCACCAGAAGAAACATTGCACGCATGTGCCAATTAAGTATGTACGTGCATGCATACATACATACATAACTATATATGTACGTATTAATTTACTATCAATTACTCGTGACGCGTTTTGACAGGGGGAAAAAACACGCTATTATGTGTATGCTCACACGCACACGGTGCTATGCATTTTTAGATAATGTAGCAAAATTGAAACCACTAAATTTTTTTCCTTATAAATACGAAGAAATAGTGAAAAATAGGAAAAATCTCTATAATAGGAAAATATAAAAATTTTAAATTAAAAATAACGTCACCAAAATTTTTTAAAAGAACGCGAAATTCATTTACCTAGTGCAAATGCGGGAAAATGCACGTTTCGCTATCTTTCCACATGTTCAGCTATATATGTATATATACATTTATATATTTTGTATAAAATTTTTTTTTTTTTTAATAAATAAAGACGTCCATGTACCATTCCCCTATTTAATAATACATTTTCCATGAAATTTTGTAAAATCAAAAAAGTTGCAAGAGAGTGTTTTTGTTAGGGAATGCAGTTTTACAAATGTAGCAGAATTTTCATAGTTTTTTCGCCTTTTTTTTTTTTTTATTTATACATTCTTTTGTATAAGAACAATTCTTTTTCTTTTCAATGTGAAGTTTTACGTCTTTTAAGTTTTTTCTCCCCCATTTTTTAATTTGCGCATATACCCATATATAAAGGAGCACATATCCGCTCACATATGCACATATATAAATCTGCTGATTAACACTTGCGAGAAAGTTCTACAAAACTGGCAAGTAGCAGCACTCTGATTTTTGAGCTAAATGGAGAAATTTTTCCACATTGAAACTCTTTTATGAACGATATAATTTTGCATTATTCATTATACATCCCAGCTAAGAAATCAAATTTTCGAAAAACTTGAATGTAAGTTAAACACAAAAAAAGAGTTTAACATTTCTCAAATAAATAAATGCACATGTAAATAAAATTACGTGTGCATGCATGCGCTGAAGAGTACTTGGGGCGCGTGATTCCTTAAATAGTTTTCAAAATGTGGAGTTCTATTACTTTCGTTTAAAAATTTTATTTCGTTCCGCCACTGGGAAACATATACCATCTAAATGGCGTTGAGGAAACAAGAAAATTATGGGCATATTTAAAACAAGGCTACATTTTCCTACCAACACAAGTTTTAATTAATGTTTTAAACAGAGTTAGCGTCATCTTTAAAAAGCAAAAAACATATTTATGTAAGTGGATAATAAGATATTCCTTTACCCTATTCCATTTTTTTGTTCTATCCATTCTGTCTTGTATAATAAGTAATATTGAAGAAAAATACCAAAGGAAGAAATAACACACTAAAAATTATAAATAAACCCACTTTTCAAATTTTATAATGCATATTGTTTACTTACATTTTTTACTTGCGGAAATATTACATCTTAGAAAAAAAAAATTTAGAAGATGCGTATTGTATACTGACACATAATGCTTTTTTTTTTTTTTTTTTTTTTTTGCATAAGCAATTTTTTCTATCTGTGAAATCATATATTTTTTCTTTTTTTATTTCTAACATTAGCGTAAAGGTAAGAATAAAATGACAAGCTGTAAAAGCCACGTATGTTAATAAAAAATGAAAACGTTTGGTAAAGTCTAAGAATTATGCCATTTTTATACATATACACAAATAAACATTTATCATTTCGCAAAGATGTAGTGTAAATGCATCCCTTAAAATATTTTGCTCCTCGTCAAACTTTTCAAATGCTGTTTTTCCACTTTTCCTTTTAGTTTCACTTTGAGAGTGCTATATTTCGTTCATAATGTATATATATTTTTGTACATGCGTACACAAGTATAGGCGTCCACTTTGCCGCTTAACACCACTAGCGGTGTCCCACTTTCACGCTGTGTTTTGCGCCGTTTTTCCATCTTTCTAAAGTTTATCACGGAGATTGAGCATTTTCAAAAGCAGCCATGCTGTCTAGAAAACTGCCTTCCTTAAAAAAGAATTCTATTTTATTTTGTACATATTTATTTGGAACGATTTTTAAATTACAGCATTTGTAAATATCTTTTAACAGGTTTTTATTTATATTGTTTGAATTGTTAAGAACTAGTTCTTTTATTACATTTTTCGACTTGTCAAATTTTTTTTCCAAAACGAGGGTAAAGGCTACAAGTGCACTGATAAAACTACAAGTTGGGTTCATCTTTTGAGCTTTTAGGAAACTATTTAAAGCATCTGAATGTCTCTTTATTTTTAGAAATATAATACCCTGCATTATAAACAAGTCAATGCCTTTATAATCATTTTTTTGTGCGTGTTCTAAACAAAGTAAAGCAGTTTCATACTTTTCACTGTTATTGTATAAGGAAGCACAGTATAAACATACAAGCGCATCCATACTATTTAATTTCAAACATAGACTTAAATGAATATTCGATAACTCAATTTTTCTTTCTTGAAAAAGTATAGCACTCAATAATAAATGTGCTTTCAAATTACATGGATTGATTTGAAGACATTTTGATAATGCTAAAGCTGCTTTTCTTGTTTCTCCCAAAAATTTCATTTCACAAGAGTAAAGGATGTACGAATATTCATAGAATGTGTTTAACATAATTGCCTTTCTGAAAAATTCAGCAGCTAGTTTTTTGTTACTTTTTAGGGAAAAATAATTTCCTATAAGACATAAAAAATATTCATCCACTTCTATCTTCGGATAAGCTGTCAAAATGTACTCAATTTTGTCTATATTTTTTTCATGCCAGTAACACGTTGATAAGAATGGTAAATGCTTTGTATAATAACAATCAATGTAATCAATTTTTTCAAAAAAAGATGACGATTTTTCATAATTCCTAAGTAAGAAATAGCATAACCCTTTTATATAAAGAATGCATATACTAAAAATTGGTTCATTTTCCCATTCTTCTATTAGCAATAAACATTCTTTAAAATCATTTACGTAAAAGCAAAAATAAAACTTTCCTACTGTTTCTAAATCGTATATTCCTTCTTTTGAAATACAGTTACTCTTCGTATCTGTCGAAATGTTATCACTATCTTTAAAATTGGTTATCCATTCTAAAAAAGAATTATTTATTGCATCTTCTTCTACTAATGATAATATAAAATTCACATTTTTTATATCTATATTGTTTGAATCCCCAGAAAAATCTATTAAATCTATGATTTTATTATCAAACTCTGCGTTTCGGTTTTTCTCAACAGTTGCTTTCTCTTTTTCTTCATCCTTCTCTTCCGCTTCCTCTCCACCGCTGCTAGCAGAAGGACGTTTCCATATTTTGTAAATGTCGGTCCCAAAATTATATATCTTTGAAATCTTGTTTACTTCTTCCCAGTAGGTGGCATTAGAATAAAAATTTCCATGTAACTTTAACAGTTTTTTAAGGGAGCAAATAAAAAAAGGACATGACTTATAACCTAAATAGTAACAATAAAATGCAATGTCTATTAATTTCTTCTTTTTTGTATTATCCATCCATTCCCTTTTGGCTTCTTTTTCGTATATTTTACCCATTAAATAATACCCGACACTATACCCTGGAAGATATTTCACATTATGAAAATTTTGGGCATAAACCTGTACATCCTTTTTCTTATAATTTTCATATGAACCATAATGACAATTGTATTTGATGAAGTCCTCATCAAGCAGCATCAAAACCATAGTTTTTCTATCTTCTTTTTTCAATTTATAACAACAATAAATATATCCGTATTTCATTACATTTTCGCAGTTATCTTCTCTACATTTTCTTTTTGTATACTTATATAGCCCACATAAGTCACTATACTCTAAATAAGACTCATCCGGATACATAGCTCTTTTTACACATGCACTATTTCTGTAATAGTAAGTGTCCAAAAGGTCTTGATACAACCGTCTCTGAAATTTCAGGTTGTACTTTTTCGAAAAATGGAGTCCGCATGTTAGGAAATTCAAATAACACGATAGACCACAGTCCTCTTCCTTCATTTATAAAGGTAAAACAAGGGAAAAACAGAGGAGAAGAGGAAAGAAGAGATAAGAGAAACGTCTATTTCTTGACTACTTAAATGTAGTGTAGCAAAATGGAAACTTGTTAACATTCCATTTTTATTAAAACCTTGAGCGGACAAGGCGAGCAGTGCATTTCCTTCTTCCTATTTGTTTAATTTAAAAATATTTAGCCACTCTTCATAAGGATACACCTTTGATGTGCACTTAAAAATTCACACCCTTTTCTTTAATAAACATACATGGGTTTTGAAAAAAGACAAGGAGAATAATTACAAACAGTTCACGTGTGTGTGCTGTGCGCACTTCAAAGAATAAGCCTAAATCCGTTTTTCTCCTTTTTCCTTAATTTTACGTGCATACATATGAGTATAAATGCACATAAGCATACTTACGCGTGTGTATATATTTGCACAATTCGTCTGAACGCTACGCAGCTATTCCAGTTTGGAATGGGAAGTTGCTCCTAATTTAGAAAAAATTACAACCTTTTTTATTAATACCTAGCAACAAGTACCATTTATACCATAAAAAAAAATATATATATATATATGAAAACTGTGAAAATAATAATGTCTTTTTAGAACTGAAAGAATTTGTATAGTGTGGCACGCTATGGTACCATTTTCTACCTACTCTTTTGTCTATCTATTTATCTTTGCATTTGCATAACGAATAACAACCCTTTACTAAAACAACAACTTGTTTAGTGCGTATGCATTACTTTACATGCTCGATGTTAGGTAAACAAAGTGAGAAATTGTTCATGTTGCTTCTTTCTTTTTATTTTTAGTGTTGGTTCAGTTTTATTTCGTGGAAATTTTATACAAATATGCTCACCCTTAATATGTGCTATCTTTTCAGATTGTAAAAAAATGGGAAATTCATTTTATATAGTTGTGCGCGTACAAACTTGCAATGTTAACAAAGATTTCCAAAAAAGGAAGAGTAAGGCTGAAACGCTTTACAATGTACACATAAATACCACATGCTTATATATGCACACAAAGAAAAAACGAACACATAAAAACTTCACACTTAAAACCGTCTGCATAATAATCGTTTTGAATTTACGTCAATTATTACACTTATGGAAGAGTGACACAAAATAAAACTTCAGGACCAAAAAATTTACTTAAAGGATGGAGCAAATGTTTCGAAAAAGGGAAAGCATACGGGGGGAAATTAGTGCATTGCTGTGTAAATATATATTTACTTATATCTCTATTTGCGTAACACTTTCGTGTAAATTTCATAGGGATATTATTTACGTAACATTATTGTTACCGCCTTTTTGAGGAATACATGAACCAATAGAGGCGCTACGTAAAAACATTTTTCAAAAAAGGCGCACTTTTATGTATAGTATGTATTAAGACATGAAGTAATATGCACTATAATTTTGCAGTTTTTTAAGTACCATTACTAAAAAAAAAAAAAAACATTTAGTCCTATCAAAATAAACAAACCTTCTTGCTTCTGCGTCTCTTTCCCTTTTTCTCTTGCTTTTTTCTTTTCCTTTAACGTTTTTGTTTTGTTTAGCTTATATTACATTCTTTCATTGTTATTCTCTTTCTACTTTTCTCCCCTGGTATACTAAAATGTATTCACAATATAGTTGAAGAAAAGGATAAATTAAAATTATAAAACAAAGTGCAACATGCAATAATTAGAAATATGTGTAATATTTATATTTGACTTGCATAGTTTTTTTTTTTTTTTTTTTTGGTTATTTTTGAATATCTTTCAAACCCAAGTAGGCAATTTTACAAAATTGTCTCAATGAAAAAATACAAGGGGGAAATAATAAGAGGGATTAAATAAGAGATATAAATGCTAAATGGAATTATTAAACATTACATATGTGCTAATTTGGGAGTGCGTATTGCATATACATATATATATATATACATATGCTCATGCCCCAAAATAAAAATACCTTCCCTTTATATTTTTATTATTTTTTTTTTTTTTTCGCTAATTAAAGAAATTTTAAAAATTATTTTGTTCCATTTTTTTCTGCGCGATTTTTCTTTATTTTAAATATAGACATTATTATGCATTGATAATTTTTATTAAGCCTTTTTTACATTTTCAAGAATCCATGTTATGCGTATGCTATTTTTAAATTACAAAGCATACACAGGTATCTTTTTATATATTCTCAACTGATGAAATTAATTTTTCTGTTTTTTCTCATACTTATTACAATCTTTCTTTACTATAAATAAAAATTATTTTTTCCACTTCCCCTTTGCAATTGAAACATGAATTTGCGAGAAATGTTTTAATTACACATTTACTCTTTACTCATATCAGCAGTAATGCCCTCTCCCTCTCCCCGTGCTCAATATTTTTTTTTTTCGGTGGAATTTATTTCTTTTTTTATTATAAAAGCTTAATGCTTACAATTGCAAAATAAAATATCGTATCATACTTTATTTTTTGTTTATAAATTATAAAAACATTTCGTTTTATTTTTCCACTACATTTTTCCACTACATCTTTCCACTGCCTCATCCCACCACTGCCTCATCCCGCCACTGCCTCATCCCACCGCTGCCTCATCCCACCGCTGCCTCATCCCACCGCTGCCTCATCCCACCGCTGCCTCATCCCACCATTGTTTCATCCTGCAATTGTTTCATCCTGCAATTGCTTCATCTCTCCACTGCTTCATTTGCCACACTTGCAGCATCTTCATTCCTTTATGTTATTTTCCTTCCCATTATTTTCCATTTCCCCGCCGTCGCTTTCCTTTTTTTCTGCTCTCATTTCTTAAGAGCGAAAATGCCACAAGTTTATTTACCCCAGATTTTGTGGCATAGCAAAGATAACAAAAGAAGCGATAGAATTTATTCTATAGACATACAGCCGTACCCCAATTTTTACAGTGTCAAAAAATTAAGTAGGAAGTATGAATTATTTAAAAAATTTTTAAAAGATAAAGAGAATAAATATGGTACAAATCATTTTCAACAAAATGAAGAAAGAAGTACAAATAGTACACCTACACCTACACCTACAAATGATAAACAAAAGAGCTCATTAAAGAGCGATAAAGACATAAATTGCTTTACTAGTAATTATGCCAAAAATGACGATTGTGCAAATGTGATAAAATGTGATGATTCATTAGATCATCCGAATGTACGAAATTTAATGAAGGATAAAAATAAAGATAATGAAAACAATTTAGAAAACAAATGTACAGTTAACAATACTCCAAAAAAAAGCAACATTCTTACAACTTCGAAAGATGAAGGGAGGAAAAAGGCCATCAAGTTTAATATAGCTACATGTGGTGCAGATGAATTTGTTCATTTATGGAGAATATATGTTAAGGATGATTTGACAGTGAAATGTTTAAGTAGATTTATAGGACATAATGGTGAAATAAATTGTGTTCGTTTTAATAAAAATGGTAGATATTTAGCTAGTGGCGGTGAAGATAAATTTGTATATGTATGGGAAAAAAGTAAGAAACCGAAAAATATACCGTTAGGATATGATATAAGTTTTTTAGATTATAAGGAATGGTGGAATATTGTAGGATCATTTAGATGCAGTGGAGTTATTAATAGTATCATATGGTCAAACAATGATACTCTATATATAGGTAATGAGGATAATAATATTAATATAATCGAGTTCGTTAAAAATGCTAATTGCAAAGTGAAAGTTTTAGAGGGACATGCAGGAATTATTCAAGGTATATCATTAGACATTAACAATGAAATTTTAGCTTCTCTTAGTGCTGATCAAACCCTTAAAATATGGAAAAAGAAGATTGATGGAAAAACATGGAAACTTGAAAACTCTATAAAAAATGTTAAAACAGATCAATTAGAAAAAAGATCAACAACATATATTACATATGATGAATACGAATATAATGAGAAGCATACTGATAAATATGAGCAGAATATTTCAAAAAAAGAAGAAAGAAAAGAATATCATGATGCAAATAATGATATACTGGATTTAAATGAAAACAAGGATATGATAGAAAATCAACGAGATAAAGAGAAAAAACATTATATTATGGGGGAAAAATTACAAGTTGAAGATGAAGAAGATGAAAAAAATATATGCACTCGAAAACAAGAAGAAATAGGAGAGGAGGAACAAGAAGAGGAAGAAGAAGAAAAAAGGATGAAAAGATGCTTGTTCTCAAGTGAAGAAATGCTGCCTTCCTTTTTTAGACGAATAGATTTTTCACCCAATGGAGAATTTTTAATCGCTCCAAGTGGTATTCAGTTTGAACAAGTCGAAAAAATAAACGAAAAAAATAATAAATTAGAAGAAAATATAAAAACAAATTATCAGATAAAAGCATATAGTTGCTTTTACATATATCACAAAAATCTGTTTATTAAATATAATATTCCCTTCTTTACTGTATTTTCTCAAACGAGTCATTTTTTAGTAGCAAAATTTAATTACAACATATTTAGATTGAGAACTCAACAAAATATACTTAAAAAATGCTACAAACACTTGCTGAATACAGATTTTGACATGGAAAATGAGCAATCTGAGTCTAATAAGAAAAGAAAAACATTTGATGAATCATTCTTTCGTAATGAGTTAAAAAATCATGATAATTTATTGAAATTAAGTTACGAAAAGACTTTACTATTTAACGATAATGAATTGCAGGATGATGTGAGCGAAGATATTAGCAGCACAATATCAGACATGGATGTGCACTTTGACTACGACAAAGAGTCCATGAAGGATTCTACATGGGACTGCTCATTATCGAATAATCCAGATAAAGCAGGGGAAGCGAAAAAAGGAAAATCGGAATGTGAAGAAGAGGAGGGCGAAGAGGAGGAAGACGACGAGGAGGAGGAGGAGGAAGAAGAAGAAGAAAAAGAAGAACAAGAGGAAGATGCCGATGTGGAAGAGGAAGATACCGATGCGGAAGAGGAAGATACCGATGCGGAAGAGGAAGACACCGATGCGGAAGAGGAGGACGCCGATTCGAAAGAGCAGGGAGCCGATACAGAGGATCAGCAAAATGCACAGAATGGGGAAGAGAGCGGTGCACACGTAGCAGCAGATAACGAAAGAGAAAACGCTAAAGAATTAAAATCGCACCAGCATGAGGAAAAAAGCAATAGTACTAAAGATAATGAAAATAGTTACAATGAAGAAAAAACAAATGATCCAGATGCAATATGCGAAACTAAGGATAAAAAAGAAGAAAGATTTGTATACGCATTGGGTACATTTGATGGAAGTGTATATTTTTATGACAGCGAAATTTTAGATATGCCAATTGGCATAGTAAAAAATATACATTTATGTCCAATTACTGATATATCATGGAATAATTTGGGAAACATATGTGCTTGCTCAAGTTCAGATGGATATGTTAGTTTCTACTATTTTCACCAAAATGAATTGGGGGATATTAAATCATACAAAAATTACTATTTTGATAAAAAATGCAACGATTTAACATTTAATGAAGAATATTTTGAAAATACTTTTTATGATGAGGTCGACTTTTTGAACAGGGACGAAGCAAATGATTATACATCTAGTGAGGATGAATGCGATGAGGTTAATTTACCGTCTAATAAGGAAGAAACGAAGGTTAGAAGGTTCAACTTAATCGTAGGTAATGCAGCGACCTACGTTTTAGAGCAGAACACAAAAAAGTGACATATATCCTTTTTATAAATTTAGAGAAATTTATGGGCACCATATGGTCCCCTTCTGAATATGTACGTATATATATATATATATATATATATATATATGTATGAATAACTCAAAATAGGATTTGTCCCCATGTGAAAAAAAACTCCTTTTTTTGTATAACATTGTCTATTGACGCCTTTCACGCTGTTTATATGTGTATACGGGTTTATAAATATGCAGACACGTGCATATGCTCGTGTGCGCACATGTACGCATAGGCACACGAGATGCATCACTTGACAAACAACTTAAACAATTTAATATAGTCCATTTTTTTTTTAGTTTTCTTATTGTATATGGTAATTTTATTAAAAAAGTGAATTCCCGGATTTATAAACAAAACGTAAAAAAAATGAGATACTTTTTTTTTTTCCTCAATTGTGTGGGCTTTAACAAAATTGTTAACTACATGAATGTTGGAATTGTTATGAATAAATATTTCAAGTAATACACTTTGATCTGTGTTATTTTCAAACACAATTTCAAATTTATACATTTTTCTGACTAGATAAAATGCATTTTCAGGCTTTTCCAAGTATATTCGAATATTATCTGTGATGATACTTTTCTTTAAAAAGTGTAAATTATATAAGCCTTTTCCACCGGTATTTGTAAAATACATTATTTCTATATTCGTTATATTTTCATCATTTAAAGCTCTTAAAATATTTAATTTACTTTCTTCATCACTCACACAAAAAATCATGGAATACTCATCATTTTGTTTAAAATAGTGTATACCATTATGCATTTTAAAATCCTCTTCATTTTCATTTTTTATTAATTCACATTTTATGTCCTTCAACTTAATGTCGTTAACCATTATATTATCTTCTTCTACATTTTTTAAAACAACCTCTATGTATACCTTATCCTTTTTATGTAATATAACTGTTTTCAAGTTGAATGGGTTTTTGCAAATAAAATTAAAATCTTTCTTCAATTTTTTCTTTTCATTTCCTTGAAAATACTCTACGGCACAGTGTACTCTAAGGGATTCAAAAAAGGGCCATTAGAGAATGAGAATGCGTTAGCCAAAAAATGGAAAATGGTCGAATGATAAAATGGGAAAAAGAAAAAGCAGTGCTTATAGGGGAGCAGGCTTCTGTGTAATCCAAACATGGACTCACGTACACACGCGCACAAGGAACCAAGCGTGTTATCATATGTGCATATATATATGTACGGATGTCTGCACAAACATATGCAATGGACAAGGAAACGGCTATTTTATGCATCTCATTTGCGCTTACGTAAAGATGTCAAGGAAGTTAACTGCAAAGGAAGTTACAAAATTGAAAAAGGAATTTGGGTGTACATTTATTTGATCCACATTTTGGTAAATGCTGAATGTATTTTGCCTTGTCAACACTTCTACATGTATTGTACTTATCTGAATATCATTTTTTAAGTTATTCGAAATTGTAATTTGAGACTTGAAATCTTGACCAATGAATATTTTCCTATAATTGATTGGAAGGCTCAAGCTAAATTCATTGGATAAACTTATATCATTAGTATTTCCATTTTTTTCAAAATCAATATTACATATTTCGTTTATTTTAAACAAGTTCCATATGTTATGGTTAAAAACGGGAGGGCATAAGCGGAGCAGTTCTACTTTCACGCCTTCCTTATTTTCATTCATTATGTTTCTCGCAGCTTAGCATGTGTCGTATGATCATCATAAAGAAGAGCGCACAGGTGTACAAGCTTTGGTGTGTATGTGCGCATGTATATTCGTATATATATTCGTAAGTATATTCGTATGTATATGCGTATGTATATGCGTATGTATATGCGTATGTATATGCGTATGTATATGCGTATGTGTACATGTGCGTTATTCAGACTGTCATTAACTTAGATCATGTGCTTGTTTATTGCTCTTTTCTTCCCCCTTGCGCCTTTTTTATCTTTGGCTATATTCCTTCTTTGTAATGTTCTTTCTTCTTAACTTCGTTTACTTGACGAATATACATACATATATGATACCTCATAAAATTCATTTTTAGCAGCTCTTAATTTTTTTTTTCTTTTTTTTTTTTTATCCTATTCCATCCTATTAAAATTTTAAAAAGAAAACGTTTTCATGTATCAGTAACGAGCTCAGGAGAATACCTGTTAATGCTCCCCTTTCCTTGTATACCTCTATTATTCATTTTAGAAAAAAAAGTTGACATTTTTGCAAAAGAATCCATCAAAATTGTTATATTTTTTTCTCCAAGCGTTTTTATTATACGAAATGTACATACGCACTTACCTGTATAGGTATATGCGTACATACGTCTACAGGTATATGCGTATTTATGTTTGCACATTACTGCGAATATGAACAAGTTTTGCATAATTGTTGTATAAAAAAAAAAAAAAAAAAAAATCGGAGCCCCATGTATAGAACAGTAATACAAATATATTCTTCTCAAAAATTATTTAAAATTTTCCTTGACAGTATAAGAAAATATTTCTTTATTCATCACGATTATTTAAGAAGCTGAAAAAAATAAAATCACAATAAAGCAGCATACTGCTGTTTCGTAACAGCATACATATTTTTTGTTTTGAAGAAATAACACCCGTTTATTCTCTAATTTTTTTTGTAATTTTTAAAAAAATGTGATAAGAATTGTAAACTTATCCGTATATGAACACACGCAGAAAATGTTCAACTTTAGAAAACTACCCCTTTTCGACAGGGACCAAACAAAAGATACAGGTAATAAAAAAGAGAGGAGAAAAGAAGAGAAAAGAAATGAGGCATTTCCCTTTTGCTAATTTGTATGCACATATACCTATCCTAGCTACGTGCACGTAGGCACACTTTCGTATATGTACGTATATATTTACGCATACTGTTATGTGCAATTTCTCTAATTCGTTCACGCCAACAATTTATACAGGAGAAGTAAAGAATTTTCTGAACAGCCATGAAGGGATATATTTTTCCGCGTCGAAAAAATTTATAAATGTGTTTGTAGACAAAGTTCTTTTTATAGACCCCCTAAATTTAAATGTTACTACAATAAACACAGATCTGTTCGTTGTCGATTTCTGTTTTAGTGATAAAACGAACAACCTTATTGTCCTAGGGTAAGTACACCCGACACAGCATAAGTGCAAAAGTACATACGTACGAACGCATGTGCGTATGTGTACCTTCGTGTCATCACACGTGCACGTGGGAATGTGTATCCGTGCGCATTTCGTACAAGCAGATAATTGGAAGGAAAGCATACTTTCCTTCGTGTATGTTATTGTGCAAAACAGTAACAGATCACCTGTCCCTAGGGAGATATCTGTTAGTACATGCGTGTCTCCCATTTAACGAGACTATTTTTTCCTTTTTTTTAGGAAAAGCAAGAATGCGCTAGTATGTAGCATATACAACATCAGGGCGAATAATTTCACCCTTTTAAAAAAAATTAATTTAAGCAGGAATATAGAAAATATAAAGAAAACGCTAATATCAAAATGTCTCGGATACATAATTACTTTGGAAAATAAGAAGATTTCATTTTACCTTATCAATAATGATTACAGTATAAATAAAAGTGAGTTAATAGAAACGGAGGAAGAGTTATTTGAAAATATATATTTATGCAAAGACAATATTTTTGTAATAATAAAGAAGAGTTTTGTAAATATGTACAAACTGATTATTAAAGATTCATCCATTAGTTACACATTTATAGAAGGCATTAAATTGAACGTGTATCCTCCTTCCGTTAGTAGCATCAACAAGGGCAGCAATAATGATAAGTCGGATACATTATTCGAACCAATATTATCTATATACAATGAAGAAATAGACGTTTTATACATTTGTAATAATAAACAAAGGGTATTACTAGTAGTAGACATGAGTAACCGAAAATTGGAATATATTTTGCTGGAATATAGAGCAATTAAATTATTTACTGTAAAATTTTATTTAATATTCCTTACAGAGGTAAATAGAAAATTTTGTATGAATATCTATATCATACATGAGGATTTGAAGTTGTTAGCTTTTACTGCGACATTCACATATTTAATAACAAACGTCGTATTTTTTAACAATTTACTTTTTTTAATTATTGATGAACTAGTACATAAACCGGAAGTAAAAGTTGATACATTTTATTTTTATGAACAGTTAAAGATGAAATGGAATGGAACTGGGGACGGGGATACTTCACGAAATAGTAAAATGGTTAACATGAGCAACATTTTCAAAGAAACAGAAAAACAGAAATCGAAAAACGATATAGACATATTAAAAATATTCAGTGATAACGTCAACAATGGCAACAGTAATAGCAATGTATCGAGGGGAGATATAAAATACGATATATTTTTAGAAAAAAGGGAGGATGGAAGAAGGGAAGAAGGTAACAATATAGAGCATAAACAATATTCTTATGATAAAAGATTGTTTAAGTTAAACAATGTGTTTACAAATTGTAGAAATAAAATTAAAATAGTAATAAAAGAAAAAAATATTAACGAAATTATTAATATGTTTAAAAAGAAAAAATTATTTCCATGGTTAATAAAATATGCGGATTTAAACAAAAACTATCATAGTATTAACTTTGGTTATGTACATAAATTATATGCCGATTTTTTGTTTGAAAAGGAACAACACGAAAGAGCCATGTATCATTATATAAAAACAATTGGATTTTTAGAAACAGCTAATGTTATTCACAAATATTTAAGTCTAGATTTATATGAATATTTATCTGTATATTTAGAAAAGTTACACGATACGAATCTTTTCAATGATGAACACACTATGATGCTTTTGTCATGCTACAAAAAAGAATGTAAAAAAAAAAAAATTATATCCTTTATAAAGCATAATAAAAACAAAATAAATTTAAATAGAACCTACAAATTCTTGTCAAATATTGGATATTACAATGTAGTTTTAAAATTTTCCAGAAAAAATAAAGACCACTTAACGTATATTTCTATCCTAATTGATAAATATGAAAATTACGAAAAAAGTCTAAAATACATATTTAAATTAGATGTAGAAAATATCTGTATCTTACTTTTTCGATACGGTTATAAATTTATTAAATATTTTCCAGAATTGACAATATATTTACTAAGAAAGATCATAAAAAAATATAATTTAAATTTGACCATTTTTATCCCTTTGTTTTTGGACAATATAGATTTCCTTTTCATTTTTATACTTAAATTTCTTGACCAAAAAGGAGAGCACAGCGCGGTACCGGCGGTAACAGGAAAGCCAATGCGCGGAAAAAAAAAACCACAAAAAGAAGGAAAGGATGACAAAACCGGTAAAGGTGGTAAAGGTGGCAAAGGTGGCAATGATGGCAAGGATAGAAAGAACGAGAGGGAGAGCCTTCTAATACATGACACACCCACCTATGAAGGGACAACTGCTGCAAACATAATAAGTAATAGAAAAATCGAGTTTGATATATTTAATGGTGATTATGATTACATACTCTTCGTTACAGTTATGCAGATATTACTACAAAAATATAAGAAAAGAGAAAAAAACCATATATTGACCTTTAATATAGATAAATTAATAAAAAATAGGGATAAAAATATAACATTCTTATCTGTTATATTGTTGTCCATATATAGTTATAACAAAGGGCTATTCTACATATCCAACCAAATGCACAAATATGATATGTCTTTTCTTTTTTCGATCAATAAAATTATTAAGAACTTCAAAATGATGTACAACCAACAGTTGGCATTAGCAAATAGTACAAAGTTTACAGGTAACCAAGACAATGTACTTCCGCACAGTAATCATATATTTGAAGCATTGGACAAAAAGCTAGAGAAAAATATATTTAACTCATGCATGCATCTCTTAAGATTGAAAGACTCTTTATTTCATAATTATATTTTTTATTATCTATCCCAGCTAAATGATGACAAATATCTCATTAAGTTCATAAAAAAGGTCAAAAAAAAATCTTCACTATCGCTATTAAATTTGATATCAATTTTGCAAAAATACAATAAGAGTTATAATTGTATAAAAAAAATTGTTATTGCATATATCAACGAAATGAATAAAAATATAAATAAAAAACATACACAAATATTAAGAGATCAAAAGGAATTATACAAAATAAAGAAAAAGTTGTTGGAGAGAAAGTACAGTTTTCACATAATTGACAACACGTATTGCGCCCTTTGCAAAGAAACGCTATCCATACCAATTATACATTTTTTGTGTAATCACTCATATCATTTTTCTTGTTTAAATGGAAATGAGGTTTGTGTATTGTGTCGCAACAAAGATAATGAAAAAAAATTTTTAAAGGAAAAGGCCAAAAATACCATCAATAATTTTGATGAATTTTTTAAATACTTGCAAGGTTCCACTGACAAATTTTCCTTTATTTCGAATTATCTCTCGTACGGCGTTACCCCCGGTAAACGATAGCAATATTTTATACATAAAGAAATAATTAATGTACATTCACATATCTCTACCGTTTGGGGGGGGAGGGAAAAAAAAAAAAAAAAAAAAAAAAAAACGATTTACACGCTTGAGTGTTTGGCATCCCTCCAATTTTTGTTTTCGTTTTACTTTTTTGTCTAACATGTTTTTTTACTAACCCCTCTGTTTTGTTTTCCATACGGTTGTGCAGCCAATGCCGTATTGTACATCTTTTCCACGTTGCAATATATTTTTGCAAAAACAATGATTCGCGAGCGCATCTGAATAAGCACGAGTTGTGCTCATATTTTTTTGCTCCCTTGAGTGGAACAGCAGAAACAATTCCCATTTTGCACAGCTATGCAAAAAATTTAATAAATCGAATTCTACCTTACGTTTGACCACTTCGTTTTTATTTTCCCCGGATCAGTCGTATTATACTTTTCATTAAATAAATCAATAGATAAAAAGTCGTGAGGGTTATACACATTTGGTGGGTAATTGGATGCATACACATCAATATGAAATATTTGCATAATTTTTTCTAAAATACATGGGTTCTTATATTCATTTGAATTAATTATATTTTTATTAATAGTTAAGTTTACATCATACAGTTTTGATAATTCATCAATTTTTTTGTTTAGTATATCTGAATATTCATTTTCAGCTAAACAAAAAATATCATCAAAATTATTTTCATCCACATGCACATCCACCATATTATTATTTTCTGAAATATTTTTACTCGTAGAAACTTCCTGCTCTACGTTTCCTTTTCTCTTAAAATCTATTAAATTATTACAACACATATTTTCTTTTAAGGTACTTTTATCATTTCCTTCTTCACTTGCAAAATTTCCACTACCTCGTGGATTTCCTCCCGTCTCCTGTACCACACATGCATCCTTTTCGCCTTTTCTTGTCTCATCTTTATGCCAATACGGGTTATTACCGCTGGTATTGCTATTTCTAATATTAGCACAGCTCCTATTACTACTGATATTACTATTGATATTACTACTGGTGCGTTTACCTAGTGATGGTTCCTCCATTTCCCCCTCTCTATTATTTTCCTGATGCATATTCAGATCTTTTCCCTTCAAGTTGAAAGATGCATCAATATAACCCCCTTCCTCTGCAAGATTGTAATTATCTATTTTACCTTTTTTATTTTCACGCCATCCCTTCGCTCTTTCTTCCAAATTCCCTTTTTCCCCATAATCACAAGAGTTCATTTGTATTTCCAAATTAGTTTTTTCTTTTTCTCCCCACCTGCTCCTTGCACGGTTATGATGTTTTTCCTTGCTGATACCATCATTCCGGTTACCACTGCACATATTCTCTTCTTCATTATTAACATTGCTATTTTGCATTTCAATATGTACCATTTCTTTATTTTCTATTGTGTTTGCTTCTCCCTTTTTTGAGTCCTTCTGCTTCTTCCCATCAGCTGGTATGGTACTATCCAATTCCTCATCGCTGGAAATTTCATAATCCACTAAATTCATTCTCAAAAAATTTGAGCATGTGTATAGCTGAGAAACATGCGTATACCTATTCCTTCACATTTCATCCTTCTCTGGGTATATACACATATGTATTTGTCATAGACTTTTCCGTTTTTTCCCTAAAATTTTCAAATGATTTTTCAATAAGAGCACATATTTGGGAATTATTTACGACGGGTGCCTCTTATTTATCCTAGACAACTATTGGGGAGAAAAAAAAAAGAATCCCTTCTTCACAGGTAACTATTTCACAATGACCGTGTTAAATAGTTGGTCAACCGGTCATTCGTGTAATTTTCCCTTTTCCTCCTTCCCCTTTTCCACTATTTTGCGCATATTTCTGTGATCACCCTTCTGTATATCCCACCATACAAACTAATTTTGTATACACAACGTTTCTGCATAAACAAAATGGAAGTGCTAGCAGTGATACAAAGACAGTTACAGTGGAAATTATTTTTACAATATAAAACTTTTTCACGAGGTCACTTAAAAAGGGACTTCATGCGAATCTTACATTGTATTATTACAAGGTCAGCGCGTAAAAATTCGAAGCAGAGGGGAAAATAATTGCGAAAGACGAGAAAAACAGACTTACTAAGGAAATATATATATGCAAGCATAACATAGTAACAGAACACCTTTTTTCAGTCTTAACAGGCTTTGGATTGATAAAAAGGGATATCTTCCATTTTATCCGGTTATATGGTGACGGATATGTGCAAACAGGGAATACCTTGCTTTTTCCAACGAAACAATAGTACATAAAATTATTTAATAAAAGAAGTGTTTTCTCTAAAATACAAAAAAAAAAAAAAAATTAAACAGAACAAAATAAGTGTTATATTCTTCGCAAAGAGCAGAAAAAAATATATATTATATCAATTTGGAGATTATTTTATTTTTTTTTTTTTCTTTTTTGGTGAAACGCTTTATTCGGATAACGCCAAATGAGCAACAATTCTAAACAAACATTTGTACTTTTCAATATTTTCAAAAGAGCATGTAGATTCCTTTTTTTTTTTTTTTTTTCCTTCCTCATTTGAGTATTTAAAAATGCTGGAGTTATGCGCCTTCACAAAATGATAATTACAAGGATGACTTAAAATTTGTTTGTACCTAATTAAAAATAACTGTGTGTTTTTTTTGTTATAAAAATAAAATAAAATAAAATAAGTTAAAATAAAGTACGCTTAAGATAATATAAAGAGGAGAAAAAAAAAGGGGCAAAAGAAAAAGATGGCTTTATATAGATTTCCTGAAATTTATATTTTATAAGAATACAAAATAGTAGCTAAGAAAGCATAGCATAATTTTATATCCGACTGAAGCCCTTATAACATTTCTGTTCCGGTAAGCCACATATATGCGTATACATGTGCATATATACGTGCAAAAGTACAAGCCTATACACATAGGTGTATGCATTTTTATGTTGTACGTACGCAATTACATGTGTACTTGTGAACACGTAGAAATAGCCACGTCCGTTTTGTACTACAGACGAGAAAAAAACATAAAAGAAAAATAGAATCGAAACGAGAGGAAAAAATTGTATCAGAAAGTTCGTTTGAAAATAGCTCCACTATTACAGTAGAGTATCCAGACGGAGAGTATGTACATATATATGTTAACACTATCCTCTTTTACACCTTTTTTTTTTTTTTTTTTTGTAGCTGCTGGAAAATTAATAATGTTGATAAATGCCTACATGGACATTAAAAGAAAACATATAAAGTTTGTATCAAAAAATGTGAGTTCCTCCGTTATAGGTAATTCTGCTTTTGCTAAAAATAGTTCTCTAATAGCTGCATCTACCCATTATGTGTCTACACATTTTTACTGCACGTACAGAAGGGGAACTGTAGCATTTTATAAATATATATTAATACAGTAAAACGAAAAAATTGTGCTTCATTACAATTGCATTTTTTTATGCTTTAATGTTTGCAATTTTGTGTAAGCATGTGTACATATGCAACTTCACCATTTTTGTAAATCCTATGCTGAAATGCAACCCCAAAGAGTTGCATCCATTTATTATGAATAGTTTACATCCCCACGTAATGTATTTCACATATTAATACAGCATTATTTATTTTTCTCCCACCCAAATAGATTACAACTTTCGAAGGCAATATTTCGCGGGCGGAAATGCATATTGGAAGGTGCTCCATCATGAAGGGGTTAAAATAAAAAGTAACAGATTTGCTCATAGCACAAGCATAAACTTAAAAGAATATAACGTTCAAGAAATAAAAAGATGTGAAAAAGAAAATGTGGGGCAAAGATTCCTTAACACCTTAAATAGCTGCACCAAAGGAGGTAAAGTAGAGAGAGGAGAAAACTCAAATGATAATCACATCCTTGACACACTGATAAGTTATAACCGCAGCGGTAACACAGGAAACAGAGGCTCTGTACAGACGCGCGTTTTCGAGACCCAATCGGAAACAACAAATAAAACTGCTTTTCACTTGCAAAACACATGCAACGCTATGCATATAAAAAGAAATAATAATTTTTTTCATATGATAATACGGAAAGGGCTACACACAGCGAATAATCAAGATGAGAAAGGAAATAAGATAAATGTAAACATAAAAGAACAAATAGAACACGAATGTGCGAGTAAACATAACATACCTACCAATTCAGGGAAAAGGAATATCCAAGTAGAACAAAAGATAAGGAAAAATGTAGAAGATATTATGAGCAATATAAAAAATGTAAAAGAGGAAGAAAAGGGAGTAATTTCTTCGTATAGAAGTAGAATGACAGTAGTCATAAATAATTTATTTGAAAAACATCTGTTATTAATGAACTGTTTAATAGCAGGTACGTTATATTTTATTGCTGATGTAGCATGTCAAATGATGGAAGTACATAAAAAAAATGAATATGATTTTTTGAGAACAGTTAGAATGTCTGTTATTGGTTTAACCCTCGAGGGTCCAATTATGACATGGTGGTATGGTAAAATTTTAGCAAAATTTATTAAGTCAAAACCAAATACATTTTTATATAAATCTTTTATACCCACATTATTTGATAACTTCATTTTTGGACCTATCCACCTAACAATATTTTTTTTCTACAATGGCATGCTAAAAAATCAAAAAAAATCCGAAATTATTGACAAAATTGTAAATACAGGGATGAAAGTTTTTTTCATTTCGTTGATGACGTGGACACCATTAACATTAATTAATTTTGTTTTTGTCCCGAGGATTTACCAGGCTACGGTTGTCTTTTTCGCGGATTTCTTTTGGGTCATTTTTCTCTCCTGGTGCGCCAATAAGACGTGAGCAAGTTATCGAGGTGGGTAATGGCAGTTGAACCATGTGCGATTGGAGTTATGCGCTTGCAGATTGGCTGTTGGAGCGACAGTGAATCTTATAGAAAGGTAAAAACAACAGTGAAAATCCCAACAAAGAGGAAATCAAATAATTGCAGACGAACTCATCATCCATGTACCACTATACATATGCATAGTTCGAGAAACAACGAATTAACCAAAATTTGAAACGGATTTTCCCCTTTTTTTGTTAACACAAATTACTAAGTGAAGGAAGACGACATTGAATTTACATTATAACCACACGGGTGGAAATTCTAAAAACAAGAAAACTGTTTTTATTTCGAAGTGAAAAAGTACATTCTCGCATTCTGCTAATATTCCCAGCTACATTTAACGTGTATCTATTTTTAAGAAAAGAATAAGCGATTCAGTAAAATGTAAAATGTGTCAGAAAATGTCCCTGTTAATTTTGTTATCCTTAAAAGTAGCTTTCTTCGAGCTCCCCGTAACGGTTTATATACACATGTTTCTAATTTGGTACAACATAAAAGATGCATATATATCATTTTAAGTGAACATATATTATAAATTTATTTCTTTTTGCATACCTATTTAGTAGCATATTTTTTCTTCATTTATTTCGTTCGGAGCAGCATCCGTGAAATGACAGAGTCAATCTCTTTTCAGTTTATCACTTTGCGTGTTGTTTGCTCAATTTTGCTTTTCTTTGCTTTATTATTATTTTCCTTTTTGAATGTAACCCTTTGTTTAAACTCGTTTGTGCCTTTTTTAACTTTTAAAGTATACTACAAATTGTTTTAATGAAACTATGATCCCGCTTTGCATCATTTGTGCATATTATATATAGCAAAATGACCCTTACAATTTAAGCAACAAATGCAACGGAAAATAAAATAAAATAAAATAAAATACAAGTTCAGAAATGGGCAACAAAAGAATAATAGCGCATTTAATATTATAACTTAAAAAAAGAGAAATAGCTTGCATTAAAAAAGGAACTGCAGCTACGCACAAACAAAAAATTTCACAGCGTAAAATAGTTAAACTCGCTTCACTGAAATGGGCCCATGAGCGAGTTTCGTTAGCAGTTGTTCATAAATGTACGTTCAGTCGTATACACATATATCTGTTAGTTTCCCTTTTTCTCCTATATCCCCTTCCCCTTAATTCCACATTTTCAGTCTTCAAATGGATCACTAAATCTTTTAAAATTATTGTTGTGCTTTTTTTCCATTTCAAAATTTGATCCATTATTCTGTTCGCATGTTAAATTAATATTGTCGTTGTTACCTTCCCTATTGTTATTACTTTTGTTATTATTTTTTGCACTTTTCCCGCTTTTTCCACTTTTCCCGCTTCTGCCAGTTTTGGCACTTTTATTGTCCCTATCTGTCCTGTTTTCCTCTTTCCCCCCTCCGTCGTCCTCTCCCCCATTGCCTTGACTACCGCGCTTACTACTGATAACATTGTTTTCACAGTTATCCTTGTCGTTTTTCATGTTTTCTTGTCTTTTTTTTAGTAGGTACCTTTTATCCTCTTCGAATATGTCATACTTGTTATCAGTTGATGAACTACACCATGTTTCTACTTCAGCATTCTTTGAATAGGATCTATCTTTCATTTTGTTCTTTTTCTTATTAGGGCTATCATCAGGAAAGGGTTCATCAAAGTTAATACTATTATTATTCTTACTATTACAGTTATTCTGATTAGTATTTCCAGCGATGTTATTATTTACGTTGTTATTTCCATTATTAATGGAGTTCCCATTATCAGGAAATAATAAAGACGGAAATTTTTCATTTTTTAAAATTTTATCCTTCTTTTTTGAAAAAATGTTAATCTTCTTCTTTTTCTTCCTCTTCAATTTAATATGCTTTTCTATTATGAGAAATTCTTCTACATCTGAATTATCTACCTTTTTTATCTTTACTTTCTTTTCATGCTCTAATATGTTATACAATTCGTCAATATAAAGGATTGAATTATTTGTCTTAAAATTACTGTCATCCATTGGTAACACATTCTCACTATTCTTTTCATTTCCACCATCTTTATTCATTTTTCTAATATATATATCATTGTAGTAGTTCCCACTATTCCAACTTGAATCTTTGTCACTTCTGAATGCGAAGCGATGGTTAAATTCATCTGACAGCGATTTTTTTCTCTTAGTTCGAATAACTTTCTTGCAGCTATTTCCCATGGTGTTAAAAAAAAAAAAAGCAAATTAAAAACAAAAATTCCAACAGGTGATAAACGGCTAGTTGTTCAGCAGAAGAACAAAAAGAAAAAAAAAAAAAAAAAAAGTCACAAATTTGAAGCTTAACTGCAACTTGCACAACGCAAAAGAAAACACCTATATTAGCGAATCAGAAAGGGGACAAAAATAATGGTATACGAAAATCAAACCTTAAATATATGCATGATTAAATGTTATCTATTATAGAATGAAACCCTTCCTGTGAATATAAAAATTTTCGAAAAATTTGTGTGAGAAAATTACTAAATCTGCTAAAACTGGCAAAATTGGTAAAACTGCCAATATTCTTTTTCCAACGACACATCCTATATTCAACTATCACATGTTTAACATAAAAAAAATAAAATAAAAATATGCATTTATTGCAAGTGTTACAACAACAAAAACAAAACAAAAAACCAAAAAAAAAAAAGGTTGTTCGCATATATAGCTAAAAAATTGTATGTTCTTAATAGAGTCTCTTCTATTTTTACTGATCCGCTTCATTACGCTTAAAGAAAAAAAAAAAAAAAAAACAAAAATAATTAAACATGTAAAAATGTGTATGTTAAAAAAAATATATACATATATATATACATATATATATACATATATATTTTGTTCTAATGACAAACAGTTGCAAAAAAAACAAAAAAGATTTACACACTACTCAACGGTTTAAAAGAAACAACTCTGTTCTGTTGCTTTGCATGAATAAAAAAAAAAAAAAAGATATTACTCAAATAATTGCTTTTACGAATTATAATTTGAAATATTTTTAAAAAGATCAAACATTTTGAAGAGAAAAAATAAATAATTGCACAATGATAATGCTAAATTTTTCGAAAAGGTTTGCCCTTGGTTACCAAACTGTTTAGTACTGTACGCATAAAAAAAAAATGCCACTAAATGGTTAATATATAAACGTAAATTATTATGTACAGAAAAAGGAAAAAAAAAAAAACACTAAAAACAACTCTCAAAATAAACTTCCCCAAAGGTTTCTATTTTACGTTAATTGCATTTTTAATTGAAAATTATTTTATTTATATATTTTTTTTTTTTTCCTTTATCTACATTTAAAATGGATATAAACATAGGTGTAAAAATGTAATCATTTGTGCATAGCTTGCTATATATTTTAGTTTTTCCCTTCCCTTTGGTTCTCCTTTTTAATACCCTTTTAAAAGGAAAACTTAAGTACAAAAAAAAGGACTGTGTATGTAATATGCGCTTGTCTTAAAACATGTACAGGCTGTGCAAAATTTACGAAATATAAAAAAAAAAAAAAAAAAAGGAAAAATATACTTCGTTTTAGCAGTTCGAGCTTTTAACTTAAAAGTAAAATTGCAAAAAAACATTTTAAAAGTTAGCAATTAATGTATACTTTGCATTTTTCAATGCTAACGAGAAAAGGTTTCTTAATTTGTGAAAAAAAAAAAAATAAATAATAATAATTCCTTATTTGCAATTAACGAACATTTTGCCCACGTAAGTCTTTACACCATGGTATATATGAACCATTCAAAAATTAATGCATATACGCAAACACACACGTGCAAACGGTAGTAAATCTGTACGTACGCCCCTCTACACATGCACACACGGGGAAAGACACACACAACAACTTATTTAATTCCCCTTTGTTCTTTTTCTTTTTCTTTTCCCTTTTCTTTTTTTTTGATGAAGAGAACATTTTTCAGTTCCACTCGTTTTATAATTTTACATAGCCCTTCCACAAAAGCGTAAATTACATAACATTTTGTGGTACGAAAAAAGACGTAATAAGAAAAAAGAAAGTGTTAAAAAGTACAAGCAACAAACATAATTTTAAAAGAGAAAAAGGGTATTGCAAGCACAAATGCAAAGCCGCATGTTAATGCATATAAAAATAACTATGAACTGAAAACTGTCTAAACAGTTCATGAAAGAATAAACCCGTTGCTTTACTAAGAAATAGAAAATACTTACGTTCATAATCATTTCCTTTTTTAAACTCTTACGCATCAGTTCTATGTGAATATGAAAAAATGAGCATGTTGAAACACTCACATATGAGGAGATGAAAAATTGGTAAAAAAAAAATTGCATAGTTGGTAAAATCAATAAAATGAGCTAAAGCTTTTTATACACCTTTTTTCTGTTAGTACTTAAAATTAAAATTAAACGGAAAACTGAAAATATGAACTACAACGAGTACCGATTATCAACGCTGGGAAGCAAAAACGTGTCACATATTTCACAAATGCATTAACATGTAGCTATTACAACAACATCAACATTTTAAAAAAAAATAAGTAAAATAAGAATTATGGAAAAAAAGCATTGTGGAGAAAAAGAATCAGGGAAAGATGGGAGGTGAAAAAGGGCATTGTGCAAAATTAAAGAAACGTATTAAAAAGGATGAAACACACACGTGCATTAGCGCATACGCGCGCGCTTGAAAAAAAAAAAAACTATGCAATAAATCGGAGTGGGCTCCTGAACTAGAATAAATATAGACATAATATCACTATTATTAGAAAAATGAAACAGTTAATGGAATTTAAAATTGAATTTGAGCAGTATATTCCATCTCCTTCAAAGTTTTCTTTACATTCACATACAATTTTTTTGTCAATAAGTGAACATGTTGCATTAACATCGCAACCACCATTGTTATTGCTACAATCGATGGTATCATCTCTTACACAGTTCATTACATTATCTATTTTAACATCACTAAAACCTGGGAGACATCTACACGTTTCTTCTGCATCTATTACGTAACAATTTGAGTTCAATGGGCATTTCGTGTGTTCACAAACTTTATTTTTGTCAAGGAAATGATAAGCAAATTGTTTCATAGAAGAACCCTTATGTTGTGCTTGTACTGGAATTAACATTTTCGTTTTTTTATCTACACCTATTTTGAAAAATTTTGCTGATGGCATTTTAAGTAAATTAGTTATGTCATCTTTAATTTTGTCATTTATATTCATTCCTGAATAAGCTGAATTCGAAATTTTCGTAAGTGCATCGGATTCTACTTTGAAGTTTATTGCATCTATAATGTGTATAATTTCTTTAAGTAATTCTGTGGATTCATGTAATAATAAGTAATTGATTAGTTCAAAATCGGCTAAATAATCATTTAAGTCGAATGAATCATTTTGTATAAAATTATCATTTATTTTATCAAATAAATCTTCTAATAAACCTAAGATGAAATCTTCAATACTCATATTATTTTTGCTTAATCCTCTTTTAATTTTTTCACATGATTTGCTTAATTTTGGATCATCTTTGTTAAAGCATTTTTTTAAAGTTACATTTACATTCATAAAATTATTTTCACACGTTCTCGATATTTTTTCTCTAAATAACAAAACCTTCTTTATCATTTTAAGGTCATATTCTCCAATCAACTTTTTCTTTTTGCTATCACCATCTTCTTCATCAACTAATTTTATATTATACTTATCTAAAATATTACTATTACCATCCAAAAGTTCTTGTATATTTTCCATTTCATCAACAATATTAAGAATTTTCTTTAACGATTCATCGTTCTTCTCAGAGTTATTATCTTCCTTATTGTCATTATCATCTCCTTTTGATTCATTATCGTTATTTTCCTTTTTGTTTTTGTTTTCATCGTTATCCTTGGAATTATCCTTCAAATTGTTATTAGTCAAATCGTTTACGTTATTTCCATTATCATTACCTCCTACGTTATTATTTTTATTCATATTATCATTGTTACCGCCTGTATTCATTGGTGGAATCTTTTTATCATTTCCATTGCCTCCATTATTGTCATTGTTGTTAATGTTTATTATGCCATTACCGTTCGAAATATCAATATTCCCTTCCACAGTATTTTTATAATAAATTAAGGAAAAAATTAAAAAAATAAGTATATACGAATTCTTTTTCATAATCATAACCATTTTGATTATACAGTATTGGTATATATACAGGAAGAAATTGCGAATAAAAAAAAAAAGAATTTCCGAATTCTTAAATTATATATTTCAGCCGTAGGCCTCAATAAGAAAAAATTCTCATACAAAATGCGAATGAATAATTATTCATGTATACACAGAAATATGCTTGTACAAATATGTACTTGCAGGTAATTTATATGCATTCATACGTGTTTATACGTGCTTATACGTGTTTATACGTGTTTATACGTGCTTATACGTGTTTATACGTGTTTATACGTGCTTATACGTTTTTATACGTTTTTATACGTGTTTATACGTGCTTATGCGCACTTATACGTATTTATACGCGTTTATACGTTTTTATAAATATTTATATATACGCTTTTATGCGCACATATGCTTGATTTATATTTCGGGTGACAACCGGCGCAGTTTATCACTGTAAACTCTGCAATCCGCTCAATATGCAAAAATTTACTATCTCTTTTGGTATATTCTTCGGAAAAAAAAGGGGAATATATAACTATATATGCTATACTAAAAATGAAGAGTAACATTCATTTAAATTGTCAAGAGGCTTTTTTCATGAACTCATTTGTTTATTTATAATGACGGCATATACAAAATAACAGGAATAAAAAAAAGATGTAATTTTTAATTTTTTTTCAATACGAATTTATGAGCTGATTCTTTCTTTGCATTGTCGAGAAGAAAAGATATTAAAATCAAAAATGTACCGTGCAGAAAAGGAATATTACATTACACGAGCTAAATTTTTTGTCACTATATCCGTTTATTTATGTACATATGAACGTTATGCACTTGCTTATGATGTATACGCCATTTATCAAAGTGGGTATTTTGCTTAAGGTTATATGCACTGCGATATTTTGTCAATTACATTACCTTAGATAGAACTCTACAATCGCTGCCTTTCTTTCTTCATTTTCATACACTATTTATTCACTCATCCTAATGTTCAAAAAAAAAAAAAAAAAATGAAAAAATAGAAAAAACTCTTATACATTTTACGGTTTTAATTAAAAGAGAGGCAAAGCAAATAGGAAACGCTCTCTACACCCCTTCTCACATATGCTTATTCCTATATTTTAGGGATGAATTTTCGGACAAAAAATATCCATACGGCTCGAAAAAAAAAAAAGAGATAAGTGTAAATAATAAAAAATTCGTTTAATTTTTTGGCAATAAAACGTGGAATACTCCTTTATAATTTTTTTTTTTTTTTTTTGTGATAAAATGATTTTATAACATTTTTTCCAGTTTTTCATTTTTTAAGAATTTCATTTAGAGAAGGGAAAAGCGCGTAAATAGGTAAATGGGCGATAAACGGGTATGAATGAATGCGTTAACAAATGAGTGAAATAAACCACTGCACATGCACAAAAACCCATATGTAATAAAGTAAACTTGTGTTTTTTGGTAAACGTTACACAAGTAAATATTTATTAAACTTTTTGCGCACTTTTCATTAAACTCCAGGGGGAAAGGGCTACACAAAAATATTTAACTTCAAATTCTTCGCATTTTTTTTTTACCTTTTAAACAAATACACTTGTACTTGCAATTGAAGAAACGCTTAAACATATGCAAAGAATATATTTTTATGTCGTTGATAAGTTTAAGCTAAGGAAGCTTATATAAATGTTCACATTAGGGATTAAGTGGGGAAAAATAAATGGAAAGGAACAATTTTACATTATATACCATTTTTTTCCCTCTCCACTTTTTTTTTTTTTTTTGTTATAAAAAATATTCCTTCAATTTTTTGGCAAGGTTTATGAATTTTTTTAAAGCAGTATGCTTAAGTCTTTTAATATTACGTTTACCCCTAAGCTCAGTTATTTTACACGCTATAAAAAAGAAATTGCGAAAAATGTCTGAGTATAAGCGTCTATGATATTTCTTCATCTTGCCATGGTCCACATTTTATAGCTAAAAATGATTGAGACTAGCAGAAGTTTTCTGAAAAATATATCGCTAAACTTAGCGGCATACATCTTTTCCTATGTATCTCATATTATATTCGTCGTAAACGACATTCTCAAATCGTTCGTCTGTTATCTTTTCCAAGCGTGAATGTACATGCACATGTATGTAGTGAAAAAACCCTCACAGTTAACGTTTTTCTTGTATATTCATTCCTTAACATAGGAGAGAAAAAGTTATCAACGTTCGTGTATGTCCATGTACGTTATGAGGAAACGCGGATTCAAGGGACGATATTACAATATATTTTTTTTTTTTTTCTCACCACCTCTCTTTTGCATCGTTATAATTCAATACGTTTCTCTATCTTTTTGCGAATGTATATTTTGTCAAAAGTGATGCTTTTTTTTTTTTAAAGAAAAGCATGTGCAAATGTAAAGAACTAAAGACATCGGAAAATAGAAAGGCTCTTAGGAAGAAAATATCGCATAGAAAAAAAGAAAAAGTTATTATATGAAGCTTACCTATATGCATTCTTTTCAAACATTCACATAATTATATCTTTATGTGTACACGAAAGTGCATACGATATGGTTCGTTTAACTGGGCATTTAGTCGAATATACACTTTTTTGCAAAGAAATTATCATATCTTTGCAAAAAAGTGTGTAGGGCATATTTAGCCACACCATATGCGAAGGAGATGTGCCTGTAAGAATATCCGTTTACTCATGAGAAATGTTAAAAAAGGTATTTATAAGGCGTATGCTTAATTTATTAGGTGTTTAAAACAATTCTAAGTGATTTACACCATTTGGTAAAAGGCAGAAAAGTATGCACGGATGTACGCACAAAGTTGAAGCTGCGGGTGATATAATTAGAAAATGATACCTTGTTTTCCGTTTATCGATCTCATTACACCACTACTGCAGTAATTATTTTCCAACGGACCTTTCTAAATTCGTGCTTCATAACAATGAAATACTGGCGACTCCTTACTCCGTTGCTGTTGTTTTTGTACACTTTTCACTTAAAAAGAAAATGCTGTTACAGCCACTACGATATCTTTATTAGTAACATCCTAATAAACAACGTTAGCTTTACTTTCCAAAGAGAAAAATATTTTTATGAATTAGAACTAAATGAACCTAGCACAGACATAAGTATAAGTCCTTTGTTAAATATATGGGAAAAATATATATATAAAAAGGAGACATTAGAAGATGAACTATTTTTTAGTGAAAATACTCTGGAATATGTGGATAATTCCCACAATGTAAAAATAGATGAATTGTTTCTAAAGAAATATTATATTTATATTAATGACAAAAAAGTACATTTTTACGATTTACCTTATACCATCCCAATAGTACATAACCAAAAAATAGAAGTAACAATAATTTTTGAAAATTCGCGGAGATATAAACTTAAAATAGAAAATAATAAACTCTCGTCTTACTTCTTTTTGAATAATATCAACATAGTTAATAAGTTATCTAACAAAAACTTGATATTAGATCGTGAGTTTAAAAATAATACTTATTTTTACAGTACCAGCGTTGAAGAAAATGTAGACAAGCTAAACATTCAGGCTAAATGTCATAACAGCGAAATGTATGTAAATAATATGCTCATTCAAGATGAACACTTCGTTTTTTCGCTAAATCAGGATACATATAACAACGTCTTGGTAATCGAATGTAGGCATCAGCATCCTTTAGGAGGTAACCTGTCGGTGTACCAAAATGGATATAGTTACACAAAAAATTTTATAAAAAAATTATTCCATGAAAATGTAATACGGAACAGTAATATGAAGGACCACAATGGGGATGAATATGACCCCCCTAAAAATGGGACTATGCAGAAGGACCCTCCTCATAACGACTCTACTCACCTTTTAAATGACATAAGGAAAAATTATGAAAAATTATTTCACAAGCAAAATCAACACGAAACCGCGAATGGAGACAAAACACGCCAGCAGTTGGAAACTCCAAAAAAAGAGATACACTATAATGTGAAAAACTACAAACCTTTTGAAGGAAAAAACGTTAAGGTTAAAAAAATATTTAGAGTCTTCTATTATTTTAACATTTTTTACAACATAACTATAAGGATGCCTAATTTTTTATATAATCTTGTAGATGGTAGTATGTGCCCTTTAGCTCCTAAAAAAAAGGAAGGCTTCATTACAGAATACATCTGTGGAAGCTTCCATAAAGATATATCATTTTATTCAGAACTGAATAATAAATTGTTTGCTTTTGTAAAGGTAGATAACCATAAAAAGGTCTACAGATTTGTTGATAAAATCTTGAGCGGATCGATAGAATATTCAACAAATATATATTTATTTCTAGAAACATATTATGATAGACACATTTTAAAAATTAAATTTAAAGGAGATACATCATTGTTTTCCTTTTGGTTTCTCTTCATTTTTGCCCTTGCAATTTTGTTCATATTTGTTTTTATAACTTTATTATACGTAACGAAGAAATAGTGAAGTATTTTATCATATTGCAAAGTTCATATATGTGTTCCTCCTTTTTTCATCTCCTTCTTTCTTCTCATACGCCCTGTGATTGTGAAAAAAAAATATGATCACCTTAAACATGATACACTTCGTAGATCCACTTGCCGATTATTCATCTCAGCCTTTAGATTCCTTTTTCAAATTTTCCTAAAAAGGTCTAAAAGTGGTGAACAAATTTTTAGCACCTCTGCAAAAGCATAATATATGCGCACGAATATGCCAAATCGGCAAGTTCGCAAGATGCACCACTTTACAGCTGTTCTCATTTTACGTTTATGCAATCCTGCAATTTGTTTATCCTATTTTTTAGGCATATCTTCTCCTTCTTCGTTTTTATGTCATCGCACACGGAATATATAAAATCCAGGGAGTTTTCTACTTCCTTTTTCTGTAAAAAGGAAAAAAAACATGCATATGTAAAAACTTATGCCAGCGCATGCCTTGCGCGTGGATATCTACATCTCTAGGAATATGCATATAACACCTATATATCTGTGTAACAAGCTATGGTACGGTTTGTATTACAAAAACAGCTTTGCTCCTTTCAACTTCTTCCAGATAATTGCTTTTCTCCTTTTTAATTTTTTCAATAATCTCTTTTTGTGTATTTATCACTACATCAGCCGTCTAATCGAATGAAGTTGTGTACGTATGCATATATGTAGATGGTTATATATGTGTGTCCATGTGCCAACGCGCGTAAATGTGAACACACAGGAAAATTTCCCTTACGTATAATTTCTGTTCAGTCTCTAAAAATGCCTTCAAAAAAAAACATAGCTTTTCATTTCGGTCCTTTTCCTTTGCATCATAGTAGAAAATTAAAGGAAGAATGAAATTAATATTATATTTTTGTATGACCTAATTTTGCTAATTTTAATACCACATGTTGTGTACATAATTGCACTTACCTGTTGATTATCTGTCGCAGAAATTTTGGAAAATTCCTTTGTATCAGATAATTTTCCATTAGGATTTACGCAAAAGTCTTCCTTCCTATTTGAACTACTTAATTTTTTTATTTTTTCCCTTAACAAATTATTTTCATTGTATAATTTCTTTATGTAATTATTATTTTTCATCAACTGGTCATTCGTAGTAGATTCATTTGGGACCATCTCTTTTTTGGACATTTTGCTTTTCAACCCTTCTATAATTTTCATTTTTTCCAATTGTTCGCCCTTATATTTTAAAATCTCCTTCTGCATAGTTAAAACAGCTCTGTCTTTTTCGTTTATCTCACTTCTCATGGTTGATATTTCCTTCTCCTTCGCGTCTACCTCGTTCCGCAAATTTGATAGTTCCTTCTCCTTTTCTCTTACATCATTTTTACAATAATCATTTTCCTTTAGCAATTTACGAAGAAGAGCTCCATTATCATCATGCACGTTTTTAATTTCCTCCGGTTTTCCTCTTTTCTTCATATTCCTAAGTTCTATCCTTATATTAACAATTTTACTTAAATTTAGGTAATACATATTTCTATAAAATTCCATGTTATATGTTTTTTCATTAACAAAAAAGGTAAAGTACGTTTTCGAGTTTTCAAATATGAGTCTTATCAATAATTCGAAAAGATGAATATGAAAAATGATGTCTTTTTTCCTATACTTGATGAATTTATTCTCCTCTCCCTTACTGTACATTTTCTCGTTTGTATAATTATTTGCACAGATGCTATTCCCATTGGTGGGAAAATCATCGGGGGAATATGCAAACTCATCTTTTGGTTCATCATTTGTGAGGACTTTGTTGCTACCGTCTGTTTTCCCCTTTTCGAATAAACACTTTCTGTGACTTACAAATGAAATCATTTTTTTCTTCAAATTAAGACCTTTTTGACATTCTTTCGAATTGTTAAAAGGAAATATAAAATTGGAATAATCATTAACATTACTTATCTTGTTCATAATTTTTTTATTAAATAAAAATAGTAGCATTTTTTCACTATTGTTGTTATGAAAAATGGTATCTTTTTTTATATTACAAAGGGGAAAATTAATTACATATATGCAAACTTCTTTTTGATTTATTCTTACGTTGTATTTAAAAACAAAACACACATTTATTATTTTCCCCCTTACGTTTTTAATTATTTTGATGCCCTTTCTGACAATACGTTTAAGACATTTCGTTAAATGTTCGCTATTTTCTATGACCTTTTTTAAGGGTAAATTTTTACAACTCTTAGGACATTTACAAGAATGATCAAAACATTTTTTAATAAAACATCGGTGACAGAAGGGTGGAGAGTTATTAATCCCCTTACTTCTATTTTTACTTTCGTTACATTGTTTCATTTTTATCATATCTATTATTTTGCAATTTCTGTAGGCCCACGAAGAAATAGATATTTTTACGTCAGCTAAAAAGGTAAAATTAAAAAATAATGGTAAAAAACACAAAAAAAGGGGATAATTATTTGATCGATATAAGGTTCTCAACATAAAAATTCTCTTAATTACCTTGACTATGTATGCTCACAATATAATTGTATATGTCAAAAATTAGTCCCTTTTTCTTTTTTAAGCATTCCTCGAAAGGGTTATTATTTTGATGATTTTTTCTGTCCCGTTTAACATCGCAAAATTGGCTAAAATGATTATTTGGTACTCCCTTTTCGCTTTCTTCGTATGCACTTTTTTTTTCTCTCCTGGGGATACCCTGCTTTGTCGTGTTTTCATCCCTCCACTTGCTATCTAAAAATTGTAACTTTTTTTAATTTTTTATAGTACAAAATTTGTTCTGATTTGTGTTTCTATCAGTACCTATGAGAGATGTCTACATAACGAATGTGCATCAAACAAGCAGATACATGCGCATTTAGTGAAAGACATAAATTCGCTTTACCTTCACTTACATACTTCCTGAATAAATATCCGTAAAGAAAAACATTCTTTTCGTATTTATGCGTGTCTACCCCTTTAGTATACAATGCAACGCGTTTAATATGTTGAAGGTCCAGTTAAGAATAAAAAAAAAAAAAAAAAAAAAAAAAGGACAATTATAAGAAGCAACTCATAATTAATGTGTCAAAGTTTCTAACGCATTTTGCTCTATAATGGGTGTGCGCTCAACGGGGGTTAATAAAAGAGTACCCCTACGGATATGTGAATATACATAGGCGCTGAAATGTATACGTATTTATGGGCATATGAATGCCAATGTATACATCCCTTTCGGTCTTTACCGGTATTTATAATGGTCGTGTTTTTTCCCATGTTCACATTTTTCACTATTTTGTTCAATAATTTTTTATAAGAGCCTGAATTATTTACTCCGTCGCATTTTCCCGTTGAGATATCATTAGTAACATCTTCAGGCGACGTGATTACATTGGATGTATTAGTCCTTTCATTTTTACAATCAAAAAAATTGTGTGGCATCGTTTCATTCATATTTTTCGTCTTTTCCTTTTTTTTCCGCTTCTTCCTTGTCTTATTTAAAATGTAGTTTATATTCCATTTTTTTTTCACTAAAGAATTTTTAGTTTTGCAGTTATATAGTACATACTTAACTACCATATTTTTACTGAACTTCTTTTGTTTTGGTATAAGTTTTTTTATCACATTCTTTTTGACCTTTGCTTCATCTTCCGCTTTGCAAATGTACAAAAATATGTCGATTTTGTGGCTCATTTGGATGGGAAGTAAAGGGCGCAAAAAAAAAAAAATTGTGTATAAAACGCTTAAAAAGATGTGTAGCAATGGAAAGGGGTGAGAAAAATATGGAAACAGATGAGCGTAGGATAGGCAAAATGACTGTAATAAGTAGTAGCGTGGGAGCTCCCTTATCACCGTTCCTTCCCGAACTGACGTTAACACGTGAGAATTAGAAGTGACACTTAAGTTAACATTTACGTTAACACTTACGTTAATATTTACGTTAACACTTACGTTAACATTTACGTTAACATTTACGTTAACGTTTACGTTAACATTTACGTTAACATTTACGTTAAGAATTACGTTTGCATTTCTATTTATTCATTTTGTTTCTGTCTATAAGGGGAAAATTCCACTGTTCGCTATGGAAAAACTTTGTTCGTTTGTTATAATAACAAAAAAAAATTTTAAAATAAAAGTACAAAGTTAAAGGCGAATGAAGCAAAAGGTGAATCCGATAATAAAATCCATACACACGTACGTATGTGCATATACAGGTATATAAAAATATTCGTACATACATATACATACGAAAAAGTACACGCTCCTTTAGCGTGTTTGAATTTATCTGCATCGTTTTCTTCTTTAAGTTTCTCCATCCGTACCCTATCGCACAGTTACCATTATGTTCCTTTTCACGCATACCAACCGCATACCAACATTTTTGAACTTCCTACGAAATAGACAGTAGACATATAAAGTAGTCCCCATTTTTGTAAGCTGTCCCAATTTTCAAAAGGAGGGCTTCTTTTTTTGACAAAAAATAGCGGTTTATAGGGCAAAAAATTTTAACTAGTTAATATACGATCATGTTGATGTATATAACACAACTTGGTAGAAACAACTGATAATTATTTTATCCCAAACAGGTCACACATAAATAATTTCTGCTCCTCATTATAGTTAGGGAAAAACACAAAAATGTCATTTTTTTTTCTTTCCACAATTTCTTTTAAGCATATATTCATTTTATATAACGAAAAAATAAATATATATAACGGTATTGCATCAAAATTGTTTAGCAAACACAATCCTCTTTTTTTTAATCGCTCAAAGAAATGTAAATGTGTAAAATTGTACTTGTAAAAAATATGACATAGAGATGAAATGGTAGAAGCATCATCTACATTATTTATGTTTGCTAATATTTTCATATAAAAAATTTCACAAATTTTAGTATTACTTAATTCTAAATTGTAAAAACAGGTTAAAATATTGTACATATCTTTTACATTTAATTCGTACATAATGTTCGGCAAATAATTCATCATTTTTTTGAAGAATTCATTGTAGTTATTCTTTTTTAACCGCTTACTTAAAATGGTTAGAAGTATCACAAACGACAATCCGTTCATAGTTGGAATTTGTCCTTCAATGTGTCTTACGCTAGAGACGTAGATTCCTGCAACGGGGATGGGAAAGAAAACAATATGACACGGAAATATGAAAAGGAGGTGGGAAAATGCGAAATGATGCAGACGCAACGGAGCATGAGCATGTAAAAAAAAAAAAAAAAAAACGGATATGTACACATGCGCATACGCAGTTTCACTCCAATGCTCAGTTGCATTCGCATGAGCACGTTAACAAAATAACAAATACCACAATCGGCAACTACTGCATAGCGCAATTACCAGTGTCCTTGTTGTGCAAATGGAAGGACTGAAGTATCAGGGCAAAATCATGTGGGTTCATTAAATGAAGACTTTTTTTAACTCTCATGCTGTAGATTTGCCAAAAGGACAACTTTTTGGTAATTTGAGGGGGCTTATTTTCTCTGTGTTTTCCCTTTTCTATACTAATTTCATTGCCTTCAGTGTAGTTGTCCTGCCCCAAATTATTCTCGTTTTCCATTTCTGTAGATTTCTTTTCACTGCTATCTGCATATTTTTCAAATTTACAATTTTTATAATTGTTGTCCACATTTTCTGATGTACTGGAAATGTTTCTTATAAGCTCCATCGCAGTGTCTCTTAATTTATTTACGTCCCCAAATAATAAAACATTTTCATACTTATGATTTATTTTTTTTAATACAAAATGCTTATCTTTAAAGACACTATCACTACTTCCGCTGTAAATGGGCATACATAATCTTCTTCCAACACCACCTCCCAATTGTCTGCGGCCTAACGATATCATAGTTTCCTCTATACATTCAAAAATTCCTTATAATTTTCTCTCAGAAAAGGTCAAAAAGTGGAAAGAAAAAAGGATATTGTCATAAAGGAAAAACATTCGCTTGAATCATTAACGGGGTGAAAAACCAAAATTTACCATTTTAAAGTAAAGCTTCTGTTTATATGTATATCCACGTACTTATATATAAGTTTAATTATTCGTGTATGTCTATGTACACTCCACACGCGTACATTAATACTGATAGATATGATAATCCCATTTACTTTCAAAAATGGTTGAAGTAAATTATCATAGTTCCGAGAGAGAGGGGTTCCCAACTGTTCACTCCTTTCCGGAGCAAATTTGGTAACTTCACCAAAAAAAAAAAAAAAAAACAAACAAATTTGTATCAACTGAATTCTCGAAGGAAGCAATATTAGGCAAAAACAAAATGGAGAAAATAAAACCAAATCAAACATGTAAAGGAGAAAAGGTAGTTATAAATGTGTAGAGTATGTATATACCCACCATAACACATATGCGTTGTGTACACAAATTTACAAATCTGGTGTTAGGCTCGTTTCTTAACATAACAGTAAAGAAATATTACGATGGGTGAAAATCGAGAACGGAAAAACAATATAGCGCACTATAATAAGAAGAACATAATAAAATAACACTGGTATATATAAATACAAAAAATGTATAAGTAAATGCACGAATAAGTGCGAGCGGCAAAATGGCCGAAGTGCAAATAATATGACTATGCCATAGGAGTTTATAAACAAGGATAAAAAAAAAAAAAAGGTGAAAGAAAAAAATGGAGAATTGCCCAATGAATATTAAAAAAATAGAAATAAATGAGTGTGAGAAAATGTTTTCCCTTTTACTAACCTGATAAATTCAAATGGGCAAAGAAAAGGAAGGAAAAAAAATAAAGAAATGAAGAACAATATGACAATTTAACGAGTTAAGCCATGCCACACCAAATGAAATGGAAGAGACTCATCGCATAACTAAAAAGCGAGAACAAAATTATTAACTACTGAAAAAATTTACTCACATATAGCCCCTTTCAAAAATGAGAAAAAATATAATTTCGAAATAATGGTAAGTAACGGAAGCAGAAATCCCTACTCCATTTTGAATGTGGAAAAAAACTGTGACATAGAAACTGCAAAAAAACAATTTAAAAAGTTGGCCATAATATACCACCCAGATAAATTGAAGCACCATTTAAATCAGGAACAGAAGAAGAGAAATGACGAAATAAATGTGGAAACGCAAAAGGGGAAAAAGGAAGATATCGACTTTGTAACCCTAGTTTGGGCGTACGAACAAATTTTAAAAGAAATTGAATATAGCAATAAATCAGCAAAATATGAAAATGCGTTGAATATCAAAAAGAAAGACTTGGAATATGTCAAGGAGGAAGACACCTATATTTATTTTTGCCGCTGTGGTGATTTCTTCCTTTTCAAGGAAAATTTATACAACGAATATTACATTATATATGAGTGTCAAAGTTGTTCATCCTCGGTTTACTTAGTTCCTTAATTTTGCTAACACATAAGAAATATCATTTTACGTTATCTCAAACCTGTGTTAAAAGCAGATTCCGTTGTTTAGGTGCCCACTACTAAACGTTTTTCTTCACAAAAAAAAAAAAATAATTGTAGAATGGACCAATTTTTACGTACAAAAGGGAAAAATATAATTCTTTTACTTTGTTACATCTCATCTTCTCCAATGTGAAAAATTCAAAAAAAGCTTTCCCACTTTTTAATCATTCCACATTCGATTAACGCCATAACTTCTGTTCATTTTGTTAGGATACCTTTAGAAGAAGCTACACTCTCTTTCGTAAGGGGCGTAAAATTGCAACATTTTCTTCACATTACAGCATATTACCCATGGGGTTAACGCATTATACCGAATGACGCATAAATCGAGATGTTGTGCGCAATGTGATTATTCATTTTTTACCACAGTGTACCTTTTTGCACATTTTCCGCATTTTTGCACATATTTGTCATTTTTCATTTTTCCCTTTAATTTTGGCTTATGCAAGTTTTCATTTTATTTTCCGTTTTTGAAAACGCAAATGGAAAAAAGGTGACAAAACGTGAAATTCAAATGTAGTATGAGGAAGCACCAAATAAAAGATTCCCTATATTCATTTTTATAAATTATGCTCTAATAATTCGTGTCAATGTTCAAATTTTGCGAAATTTCAGTAGACGCTTTGGTTACAATAGTGTGCGTTTCATACCTAAAGAGAAAAAGGGAATCAATGATTAATGAAAACAGGAAGATATAATATATGTATTACTTCCCTTCAAAGGAATCGTAATTCTTGAAAAAAGGTACGACAAAACGGATGACAGTATATGTATATTCATGTGTTCATAAATGTGCGCGTGCGTGTACATGTGCACATGTTCTTTTACATTCTATCCATGCATTTGGCCAAACATATCTGCTCATTTTTCCCCATCTGTTCAGAGAATTTCTGACCGAAACATTTTTCAAAACACGTTTTTCTTACTTGCTAAAAAAAAAAAAAAAAAGACACATTTTTACGGTTCATTCCAATAAAAAAAAAAAAAAAATTATGTTTATATTAAAATGTGGCAAAATAAGTTACATTGTTTAATATCTGATATATCATCATTCCTAAGGCATTTTGGGCGTCTTCCATACTTTTCTGGTTATCCATTTTTCCCCTATTTTTATTTTATTTTATTTTTTTTTTAAATGTTAATACTATATAAAAAAAATTTATAAACGAGAACGAAAAAAAACTTCCAAGTGTTGTGTTTTCTTCATTATACATGAAGGAATAAAAGCTACAAAATATACAGTTTATTAATTTTTTAAAAAAGAAAGGTAAAATGAAAAATAAACAACCTTAAAATGGAAGGAAAAACACAACAGCACCAACGAAAAAAAGCAGGAGCTTTAAAAATGTTATGACTAATGGACTAACAACGTAAAGAAATTAAAGAGTAAAATATATTGTACATATATGAACTGTTTATAAAAAAAAAAAAAAAAAAAAGCGCAGTGAAAACACCATAAAAAAGGGGAAGCATAAAGGCATATGTTTTATATATTGTAAGTACTAATCGATTCATAATTTATGCTACAAATGGGGGGAAAATATTTGTTATGCGAGTGTCCCCGAAAGAAAGCAAAATGGCAACAATGCAAAAATTCGTGGGAAAAGCATAATAAATTGTAAGTACCCAAAAAAAATAAAAAATAAAATAGTATATTAAAATGGAAATTTCTGACTTTAGCAGAAAGCTAACACGAAAGAGGTGTACGTTTTAAAAAAATGAAAAAAAGTAAAGCACAAAAGTAAAAAAATACATACTGATAATGAACAAAATGTACAAGCTTCATTCCGAATTATAGCCATTTCGAGTAAAAAAAAGATTGATAAAGAAAGGGCGTTTCATCTTCGTAACCGTTCATGCGTATTTCCTTTTAATTTTCATTTTTTACCCCTTTTTGTTCCCCTTTTATTATTTTTTTTTTTTTTTTTTTTTTGTATTTTTTCGTTTTTTTGGTTTTTTTTCGAACTCCTATGCTAAATTTGAACGTTCATGTGGAAGTAAAAAATAACCAAAGTTAGGCTTGTTGCAGAAAACTCATTACAACCCCTCCTTTTGAAATTTTATTTTGAGAAAATTAAACCATGATATGTACGTGAAATTCTAACGTTTCTTGTGTTATTCTCAAGTATTTGCACTTTTACAAAATGATGTTGATATTAAAATTTTGCTGTACTGGTGTGTAGTGTTTTCGTTTTTTTGTTCGCTTTTTTCTCTCTAAATGTACCAAGAAATAACGTTCATTTATAAAAAAAGAAAATAATGCAAAGTAAATATAAAAATAAAATATATAATTTAGCAAAAAATGTGTATATGTTTTGTGTAATAATCAACTTGAATTCTCTTTTCCTTCTGGGCGTTTCAGCAGTCGTAATTTTTCATTCAGCTACCATGCGAACATATACATATATATGTATGTGTACATGTACGTACATATCATCACGAAAAAAGATTATGCACAGGAATAAAATAACCCATAAAAGTAGCAAGAGGCATAGAAGGAAAATAATGCATTTCCATTTTTCCCCTTGTAGATTCACAGAAATGAAGAAAACAGAATAAATTCTTATATGACTTTTTATGGTATATAACACAAAAAATAGAAAGACGAGAAATAACAAAGTGGAAAAGGATTTGGAGAACAGTGCATGTAAACACAAACCGTCTTCACAACTGTTCACTATCGTAATACATTGTTATATATTTTTTTTTTTTTCCCCTTCAAACAGTAAAATCGCTACTTAAGAAAAGTGACATGTTTAAAAATAACCATATTGGCAAAAAGCCCTATGTTTCAAAATTTTCCCTATACACAAAAAAAAGGCACAAAGAAGCGCTAGCGGTAAATTATAAAAAGCACACTGCATGTTTTACTAAGTTTTGTATGTTCCCCCAAACAGATGTATCGCCTCAGCGTTGTGTGCATACATCAAAATGTGTGTCTTATCATTTGAGCATTCTCAATTTACATTACATTTTCTCACCATTTCTTTTTGTGTACGTATGGCGAAGATAAGAAAATACCGAATGACAGGAACTTCTTCTTCCAGAAGACATCACGGAATGGACGGAAGGCAGAGAATAAACAAGGTCACTATGTTGCCTCACAAAGAAATCAAGCTTCCAGTAAGGAGGTTAGACCCTGCGCTTTTTTGAAAAAGGCGCATTCGTGGACAAATAAGCAAATGTATATATGTGCACGTCCATATATATGTGTATATATGTATAAACCATATGAAGAAACTTGCAAAATGGTTAACTCCAAATGGAAACGCGCAATTTAGTATACCTCATTAATATTTTCTTTTCACCCTTTTTCATACCATGCCAAATTAAAAAAAAAAAAAAACAAAAAAGGTGTCTGATATTGGGCAAAATGGACAATAGAAATGCTCGTAAAATTTCCAAGTCTGGAGTAAGAACTCACCGAATACAGAGGGTAAATTTATTAAGGAAAAGAATTTATTTTGAGGAAGAAGATAGATTTGTGAAAATACGAGTTAGCGCAAGAGGACTGAAAACTATAAAAAAATACGGCCTAGCGTATTGTTGCAAAAAATTTAATATAGACTTAAGCAAAAAGAAATATGACGCAGGTTATTCTCCGAGAAAACGAAAAAAAAAAACTGAAGTTGAGACCACAACAGAAAACAACGCAGTAGATGCGAAACAACCTCAAATGTATGAAGAGGCCAACAAAGTTATGAGAAACCTCAACCTGAATTAAGGGATAAGTATTTACGCAAAACGGATTAATGATAGCGTGTACGGAGAAATGAACGAATATATATTAATATAAGGAAGGAAAGGGGTAGGGTGAGTAACGATAAAAATTACAAACAAGTATGCCTTAGGAATACTTCACACGCGCATGTACGCACATACAAGCTGGTGCATGTTAAATCTGGAACCTGTTAGAAAAGTTTATTTAAAGAGAGTGTTATACAAAAACATGTAAATGAAACGAAAAGGAAATTATTTTAAAATCGGGTTCACTAAGGACAAATACGAAACTGGTAGAATAAAATGGGAATGGGGGCACATGTATATATGTACACACATACACATTTACAAATTTAAAACAACTTTTCTAAAAAAATATTATGACTTGCAGGACATGTACAAACAAGATTAGGAAAAGGTGAAAAACGAACGTATGGTGCTTAATCATTTTTCTTTTTTTTAACATCAAGAGAAGCATATATGTCAAGAGTAAATTTTTCTAATTTGGGATACGTGCACACGAGCGAACACAAGCATATATTTATACATATATAAGCACGTTCACCTGTATGCGGGGTTGTATGAGAACCAGTGTGCACACACCCTTTGGAGTCATTTTAGTCCTATGTTATCACCTCCGCTATTTTTGTCGGTTTGTACCAGAAATGCTCACGTTTTCGCAGAACGTCGCACAAATACACTTTTATCTTTACATTTAATTTTTCCTGCACGTGCTTAATTAAATCTTTCACATTCCCTTTTTCTGAATTTACATTCATGTCACTTTTTGTAATCGCAAATAATGATGATCCACTGCCACTCATCGTTACAACATTAAAAATATTTTGACTAATTAATAAGTCCTTTAAGTCTTTTAATTTCCTCATTAAGAGGAAGGCGGAATGTTCTAAGTCGTTTAAAAATATATTTTGCATATCCATCTTGTCAACATGAACAAATCGATTCAAAAAATTCTTTTCCTTCTCTTCAACAATTTTAACGATCTTATTACTATCCGAATTGGTGATAAAATTTGTTAACAAAGTAACCGGATTATACTGTACTATTTTGTCATAATTAACATTTTCATAAACTGATTTGGACGATAATCCTTCATTAACCTGAAATAAATAAATTCTCTTTTCTGATATAGTTGCCTGGGCATTGCCTAAATCGATTACATAATTACCTTTGTCTGTGCAATAAGCAAATCCAGAACTTGTAAAAAAGGATATGTCACTACCTATTTTTTTTAGAAACTCATGTTTTAGTTCATTCGATTTTAAATATTTATAAAAATACTTTTCCAAAAAATAAAAAACAGAAGCCCCATTGGATGAACCTCCTCCCACTCCACTAAAAACGGGTATTCTTTTATTTACATGGACTAAGAATCTTATATCATCATTTATACCTAATTCTTCTCTGTATCGTTTCAACACTTTTATAATTATATTATCTTCATTTAATGGATAATTGTTGTAATATTGGGTGTCTTTTTTTTCATACGTTTGACACGACTTTTTATCATCATGTTCTCTATCGTAATCTTTATTTTTTTTTATCGTTAGGAAATCACCCGATATACATGGATTCAACACGTGCTTCAGCCTTTTTTGATCTTCTTTACTTAAAACTGTTATAAAAATATCGTCGCCTAAATTTATTGAATGCATTAAGGTGGATATTTCATTGTACGTTTCTTTTTTCTCCTTTAATCTTAAAAACAAATTAATTTTAGCTGGAGAAAAAAATTTAAAGTCATACCATTTTGCCCTATTTAACAGCTGAATTATTAATTTCATTTTTTTATTACATAAAATATTTCCTTTTTTGTGTAAATTTCTTCCATTATTAATTCCTTTGTCTAAATATGAATATTTTTGGTTTTTACTCAAGTTACAATTGTTGCGTTTCGTTAAATTACTACTTTTCCATAGCTTTTCAGAAACGTATTTTTCACTATTAATTTTGTTATATAGAGGGTGGGAAAAAAAGTTTAATTGTACAACTTTAGAAGGTTTATATATTTTTCTTGCAAAATTGCTACATTCAATAGGAACAATTTTTGATACTACATTCGTGAGTACCAAACTAATACAAAACAATAGAAATGATTTTATTTGTAAGCAAATTTTCATATTACGGTCTTCCAAAGGCGAGCTCCATAAAAAGGGCTTATTACTCTTCTCATATTAAAATTGAACTATGCTCTAAGTTTAAAATGTTTACATTTCTTGCTACTCATAATTGCATTTTTAATTTTCTAAATTTTCATGATTCCTTCATTGAATATATTTATAGTAGTATTTTAAAAAAAGGAATGCTAAATTTTACATTTTTTTTTTTTTTTGCAATTATCCCTTAAACGAAAAATGCAATTTTAACGAAATTTAAAACAGGTATACATTTTTCTTAAAATATATTTATATATATTATATTTTTTAAAGGTATAACTATATATGCAAACATATATGATTCTGCGAAATGTAAAGCTTTCATTTTTTTTTTTCACTCATACCAGAACAATAAATTTGGTATAAAAAGGAGCATGACAGCATGCGTGTGCATTTTTTTGAAGAAATAATTAATTTTTTTTTTTTTAAACTTATGATTATCTGAACAATTGCGACAGCGATTAAAAGAAAAAACAGTTTAACAGTGGAATAAAATAGAAAGACGTATAAAAATTGCCTAAGAAAAATACAACTTTTCCTACATGTAAAATATTTAGCAGTATTCTTTAATTGTGAATAACTTTTCAAACGTGATACAAGTTATTGCTTTGTGTGACATACTACTATCTACCTACCTAGCTATTTTTTTTTTTTTTTTTTTTTATTTACAGGCTCATCCTTTTAAATGTTTTATGTTCACATCTTCAAAACAATACAAGCACGCAATAAAATGGAAATATGGCAAAGCTCAGATCTATATTACACAGCACAAACTTAATACATACACTGTATATGTATGTTTTCGCAGTAAAGTTTTGCATATATGAGCTCATGCAATTTTATAGTTTTTTTTTTTTTTTTTTTTTTAAATAATTTGCAATTATTAAAAAAAAGAATGTGTCTTTTTTTTTTTTTTTTTTACAAAACATATAAAAAAAAAATTTTTTTATTTTATTTTATTTTTTTTTTCGTGCTTAATTTTGTATGTGAATAAAACATGTCCAAAAGAAAAAGAATTTCATAACTCTATTTTGATATTCTTTTTTCATTTTCATTTTCATTTTTTTTCCCCATTTTTAAATGTAAAAAAATTACAATTTTTATTTTGTAATTCTTTTTATGTATATCCTTTTTTTTTTTTTTTTTTTTTTTCTACTTGGCAGTGTATATGGCATTTATTTTTAATTATATAGCTATGTTAAGAATAAACAATCATATACATATATTTATGCATAAGCTTATGAGCATATGTACATAAGCAATTCGTATATATATGTTTATATGTATATGCGCTTAACAGAAATAAAGTATAATGCAATGGCGATAATTATTCCTATTTGGTGAACAATTCACATGTTACAAAAAAAAAAAAAAAAAAAAAAAAAAGCTGTTTTATTCTTTTGAATTGAAAATATTATTAACCATTTGCATGAACATTAATGTGATTTTTATAAAGTTATGAATAGGATAGGTATTAGTGGAAACACCTAGATATATCTGAGAAAATCACATTATCTCCTTTTTCTTTTTAATTACGTATGTGTAACCCTTTTTTTTTAGGCTTACTTTTGAAATATGATTATATGTAAGACAGTTGTAAACAAAAAAATCACAACTACAATTTCGTATGCTTATAATGATACATTTGCACATATGTATGTAACATTTTTGGTCTATTTTTAATAGCCATTTTTTATGTCCACATCAGAAATATGAACAATTATAAAAAAAAATCAAACATGTCAAATTTTTTTTTAAAGTAGCAAATTATGTACACATATGCACACACGTGTGTATAACTGTATTAATTTTCTACATCTATATTCTTAAATGGCCTTTTTTTTTTTTTTTTTTGAATTTCGTTTGACTTTTCCATGTAAGAACAATTAAATGTTTTTAATTCCTTTTTAAACATGTAAAAGTGCTTATATGTCACCTATGCACTCACTCGATTATTGGCTCAATTATTCGTACGTTTACTAGCTTATTGCTTGCACGCAGTCTACCATATTTTCTACAGTTTTATCGACGAATTGCCCTTACACTGTTCATCGCATTTCCAACTCGTTTATCCTCTGACTGACTCCACGCTGTTCACCGCATTTTCTATTCATTTATCTTCTTGTTGCGCATCCATCTATCCAACGCGTCGCGTCTCGTGGCAAAATGAAAGTGAACAGCTCAACTACGATAAATATGAGTAAAAGTACGGCAGAGGAAGGTAAAAATAAAACAAAATTAACTGTCAAGTCGAATAATTCAAAAGAAACAGAGAACGGAAAAAAAACTACATTAGTAAAAGCGAATAAAGATGATGATACCAACAACAATGGAAACAAGGTACACACACAAAATAAAAAAGATACACATAGTAGTAACATAATTAAAAATGGAGAAATCGCGTATGAAGAGAAATCCATAGACACCAATACGGTAGAGGAAAATATAAAAAAAATAGAAAATTCAATGAATAAATTAGACGAAATAGAAAAAAAACTCATTGATGATATTCACGAATGTGATAAATTTATAGAGTTTTATGAAAAATCGAGAAACCTTCTGGACTCCAAAGATTTTGATAGCGATGTAGGGAGAGAGGAAGAAATAGAAGAAATTAGAAAAATTCTGAAAAGATGCTCGAAGAATGTAGACGGCGAAGGCATATTTCTAACGGGACCTAGTGGTCAAGGGAAGACCTATAGTATATTTTATATCATTAAAGAAATAGAAAAAGAAAAGGGTGAAAACAAAGAGGAAATAAAGGAAGACAGAAAAAAAAAGAAGGAGAACGGGATAGTGGCAAATTATAAAAATATCGATCCTTCCTACTTCTACGTTTCTTGTTCTAATAGCCAAAAACCGTATGACATTTTTGTTGATATACTACAACAGATAATAAATAAAGATAAAAAAGGCATTCTTAACAGTGTAAAACAAAAGTACAATTTAAATGGCCTAGAAGAGGTTAAAAAGCTATTCATTAACTACACCAGTAAATTAAACAATTTAAAAATAATAATCGTTGATGAATTGGACTTTATTGCAACCAGAAATGTGAGAGTAGAATTGAAAACGAAAAATATGTCCAAAAGTTATAACGAAGATGTTGTTAAAGCCCTATTTGAATGTGTGCAAAGTGCTAAAAGTAAAATAATACTAGTAGGTATTGCAAACAGCCTGGATTTAATTAAAGACTACACCCATATGAAAATTAATCAAATTATTTACAAACCGTACAACGAAAAGCAATTTATGAACATTATAAGAAATAAATTAAATACTTTGGAAGATGAGTTTGTCAATAAACTATTTAAAGGGGTATCTTTAAACGTACATGTTAGACAAATTTCTAACCGAAATGGTGATATTAGATCATGCTTTGATGCTATTTTACGAGTCTTCTCTGGTAAAAAATCAGATTTGGAAGAGAGGAAAAAAAATTTGATTAAATTAAAAGAAGAAGTCATGATGAATAAAATTTTTAATAGGCAAGAAAAAAAGAATTTATTTATGCTGCTAAATGATCAAACAGAAGACGAATCAACAAATGCATTTATTGGAAACGAAAACGAGAATGAAAACGGTTCAGTTGAAGATGACACAGAAGTAGGGACGCATACGAAGAAAAGAAAAAGACCTTCCGCTAAGGCACCATCCGAAAAGGTAAGCAACAATGATCCAACATGTGGAAAAAACAAAAAAAAAAAGTCAGATAGAAAGAATAGCAATAATTCGGCTTGTAATTCATATGACCAAGAAATGGATGACAATTTTTATCTTGAACAAAATGTAACGCCTTTACCAAACATTCGGAATTATGATATAGAAAACAAATTTAAGGATAAGGCGAAAAATCTAAAGTTTACGGATATGAAAAATGAATTTACTATTGGTTACGAAACATTAAAAAAGGAGGTTATCAAAATTCAAAACAACAATGAAACTTTAAGTGAGATATTGATAAGAAAGAATTTTAATACCAATGATAATGAATCTTTTTATAAATTTAATCAGTATACTCCAAATGCTTATTATGAAAGCCCTTTTAAGGTTCTATATAAAAATGAAGAAGATAGGGAAATTCCTCAATTTAAAGATAAACAAGATGTATTAAAAAATATAAATATAGAAAAGTTATTATCTTTCGATTCAATAATTGACAATCAAATAAAAAATATTGAAACAAAATATAATGATTTTTCATCAACAGCGAATAGTAACACAGTTATGATTTCAGACATAAAAAAAATTACAGATAAAATTCCTCTAGAAGAGCATAAAGATATACTTTTAAAAATTAAGAGTCTACCATTAATTCAGAAAATATGTTTATATGCTTCATGCAATTTAGTAAACGACACACATTTAAACTCAGATGAAGATACTGAAAATCCAGAAAAAAGTCAAAAAAAACAAAACCAAATTATCGAAATTACCTATTCTGATATACAAAATGGGTTTAGAAACTTATGCAGCAATTTATCGGAAACATCCTACATAAGAGACATATTGGAAGGAAATACCATCGATCAATCCATCGAACATTTTGAAGAACTTGGTATACTAACTAACTGTAAAAAAAATCAAAAAATGAAAGAAAGAAAAAGTGTTATAAAAGTACCCAAAGGTTTAACACCTCGATTTGCTAACACAAAGAATAATAAAAATTTTACTTCTCAGAATAAGTTAAATTCCATATATTACTTTAATCTCCCTGTGTGTGTTATTAAACAAACATTAAAAGAAATTTCTTCTATCCTTTCAAGTTTTGACAATAACACTTCCTTTTAAAATGGCATACTACTATAAGGGAAAAAAAGGTTTTTAAGGTGGAGAAGAAAAATACTTCCAAATTGCGCTTATCAATATTCATTCGTTAATTAAACCGTACATTAATTTTATTAAAAAAGTGCTGTATATTTGCGTATCCAAAAATAAGAGTTCCCTGATTATACATGTACGTATAAATATAGAAAAATGTGCGCATGTACTGGCATGACAACATACGAATTCTAATTGGCTTCTCCCATTTTGTAACATGGGAAAGACGATGTAACACAATACAATATAGAGAAAAAGTAAATTAATTCGAGCACAAATATTATGTTTTATAAATCATACATTTCTTTTTTATGGCGAATATGTATATTTGCATAAAAAGTGATATATTTTTATATGGCTCCCCCCTTTTTTTTTTTTTGTTCATTGTTTTTAATATGCCTTTTTATCTGCGCTCCTCTACTTTTTTTTTTTTTTTCTTTTTTTTTTTTTTGTTTATCACTTTTTAAGAAACCATTTTAAATGTATACTTATGAAACTTTTTAAATGTTGCAACGTGGCATATGAAAAATTAATCAACAACTGAGGTGTGTAATTTTAGAAAAAAGGGGCGCATATTAGTTTAAACATATGGATGATAAGAACATACATCTACGCAAAAATGTGCATGGCGTGGTAGAAAGAGGAATAAGCTTTTAATTCAACAATCATGTTACCCATGAAATTTATTTCCCTATTGAACGCACCTATTGTGAAAGGTTTACTCTAATGTATTGATAAAAATGTGCTATTTAATTTTTTTTATTTTTCATTCTTCCTTTTTGTTACCATGTTGTAGTTTCTCAAATAAAGTCAAGAACAAGGATGTTCCTATTAAGCTAAGCAATTTTTTTTAAAGAAGACCTACTAAAAAGTATACCTACTCAATGTGATGATATATATTTAATTTTACTTTAAATAAATGCAATTCTCAACGAATATAATAAGGATTATTCTATCTAAATGCATGCTGAATAGCATAACGCCATACACATGAGCATTCAGCACTTCTATAAGGATGGTAATAAAACTTTAAGAATTCGATGCATGTACCGATAAACAAATCGTAAGGAAAAATCGACGTTATGGCAGCATAACAAATTTACATTTCATCGTCAACGTAAATAGTGCTGTAGAACCATTTTCTGTAAGTACTAAAAGTAAAGGTAACCGGTTGCTTCATATGAAAAGAAAAAAAAAATTTATAAGCGCGCAAGTAAATGTTACATCGGGTTCACGCATAAAAATCTTTTTATCATTAATAATGCTTGGTATGCGCGTACAAAATATCGGAATAATCAACTTAATAATGCATTGTACTCGAAATGGTAATTTTTTTATACCTTGCATGTGCTGCAGAAAAATTATATGTTTATGAAACTTCTTAATTTTCTGTCAAAAAGGTATGGCACTACAAAAGCAAAACTGGCAATAATGTATATTCAAAGGATTTGAAAACATATAATAACATTTTCCTACCGTATATTAAACTATCCTTATAATATTAAAAAGGTGGGAGGGAAATATTTGTCATCGTAGTGGTAATATGTGTGCTCATTTATATCCCATGGAATTATGTATACTATCAGCGAAGATACATTTAATAGTGACAATGATATACTGCAAGTATTTTCAAAAATTATCCTCTGAAAGGAGCATGCGAAAAAGGAGGTAAAAAAAAAAAAAAAAAAAAAAAAAGTAGAAGAAATTAGGAAGAGAGTATAACAAACATATTCGAAAAAATGACAAAAGCATGAATTGGAAATCGAGAAATTGCAGCTCCGACGATACTGCACTTTATTTACTTCATTTTGCAAAAAAATGTTACAAAAAAATAACAAAAATACATGCATCAAAATTGATTATATACTAAATGCAAGAATTTCTTTTTTGGAGAAATTTCTTATTATCCCAATTCGTAAAAAATGGAAAAAAGGAAAAAACATAAAAGTTGCAATGCATGGAAATATTTTTGAAAGAACAATATCAGATGACTTGCAAATGCTTGCTCAACAATGTAGATATTATAATGCACCTCTAAATAGTTTAACACATTTTGTGAAAAATTACAAATTAACAGAATATTTGCATATTACTAAAATACTTCTAGTAACTCTATTCTCTCTGATAATAGCCCATGCAAGCAAATGGCAAATAAGTACCGTTAAGTTACTACTATTTTAACAGGAATTACTAGTTTCGATTTTTATTATTTTTTCCCCATTTTTGTTATAAGATCCGATAGCACTATTTTGCTTTTATTGAGAAAATAATAAAAACGATAAGCACATTAGAAGTTTAATTAAAAAATAGTAAATATGCTTATTTCTCATAAAAAAAGAGAAAAGCGGTAATAAAATATACTAAACAAGTTTACAATGTAATTACCTTTCTGACATAAAAATGCATATATTTCTCCTTCTCAAGAATTACATAGAAACAGAAAAAAGGATTATTTAAAAACGAGAAAATGAAGAAAGTGCGTTGTAGCATTAGAAATGACTGAAAAGGGAACGCACCTTAGAAAATACAAAAAAAAAAAAATACTGAGATCATGGATATGCACGGGGAAGCATAATTAAAGGGTGCACTAACTTAACCATCGCATGGGTTATGCAATCCACTCAACTCGATTCGCAAAGCATTTTATTGCTATTCCAATGCTATTAAAATTAGAAATATATTTTTTCTCATTTTTCCTCATTTTAACTCATTTTTTTGCCATTTTTCCCCAAAGAGTATAAGAGGTCACATTAGTTAATGAACATTTATAATTACCCCATTTTTAAGAAAGATGACGAGTGCATTTTTGAAAGAATAGATATAAAAAAAAGGATATTTTTGTTAATGAGGTAAATGTTCATAAAAGGTGTGCATATTTAATCATAAGCAAAGAACATTGCATGCTTATTACTACAAAAGTAGTCATGCATATTAAATTGTGAAATGTGATGCAAGTGGAAATTTATAAAAATGAATATGATGTTCTCTTAAAACCCGCAAGACGGTGTCGTCTTCTAAGAAATTTGTGGAAAATACGGGTTTCTCTTATTTCCATGATGTTTGAGAAGAACCTTTACAACAGCCATAACTTTGTAAATAACAAAATGAGCAAATATGAACATATATATGTGTGTACATTCGTAAGAAATAACCTCCATCTATCATGAGCGATATGCGTAAATAGGAGTAAACCTCATTTTTTTCATCGAAAAAACTGAAAAGTGGCGTAACGAATAAACCATTTAAAAAGTGAGAAAACAAAGAAACATTATTTGGAAAGAACATATATAAGAAAGTTACTAAAAAAGGATTGTTCTATTACCCAATATATTCCAAAATGCAAAAGCAGGAAATATACATTTTCTGTGAAACGGTTATTTATGCAGTCAAAGTGTCAAGTGCACTTCTACCCGTTCTATTTTGAGAGTTTACGTTCCGAATACGACTTAATATACATATATACATATATATATATATATATATATATATATATATATATATATATATATATATTTATTTATTTATTTATTTATTTATTTACAACAATGTGTGAACCTCAAAAATTTTCTCCCTTCAGCAATTATGCAAGACCACTAATAATAATACAAAATTGAATTTTACGAAAAGATTTACTCATCTTACATTTTTTTTATATGCACGGTATATTTTGTAAAATAATGAACGCAGCTATTTTATCATCTCAACACTAATTTGCGCACCACTGAAAAAGTTGCATTTGCTTATTTCCTACGCTTTTAAAAGAGTGCAAACAAGATATTTTACGGTTCCTTTATACTTGGAATGCATGGAAATTTTAGAATAGCCTTCCTTAACTTAAGTTGGCACGTATGCCATTATACAAAATATACATCTGTGTATTTAGAGATACACTATAGATTTTTGAAAACAATAAATACCCTTTTCATCGTTTTAAGTAGTCTACTTCCCTAATAAGGACAACTTCTAAAATTTTTATCGCTTCTCCATTTCTCCCTTTTGCGGAATATATTTTACGCATTATTTAAGAGATGAGCCTTGCATGGGAAATCGTAACTAATTGGCTAAGAATTAAAAAAAAAAAAAAAAAACTAAATAGCATATTGCCAAATAATGAATATTTAAATCAGCCAAATAAAAAGGTGGGGGCAACGTTGATCAACCAGCGGGCAGGCAAAAACAGAAAAAAAAAAAAAATTCCCAAAATAGAAATGTAGATGAAAGTTTAAATGTTTCAAAAGATGCCAAAGAGCAAAAGAAAAGTCCACATGAAAAATAGATATTAACTAAAAAAGGATGCACAAAAACCAATAAACTATTTGCATTTTAAAAATTTAACAAAAGGATAATAACAAAATTAGCTATCAAATTGTATTATGAACATATAGGAAAGCGGTGTAATTAAAATGCGCAATCGAAAACGCTACAACAGAATGAAAAAATTTTATCGAACTTGTCGAAATGCTGCACCTGTATTAACTTCTTTCCCTTTCAATAAATAGTTGCAAAAGCTGCTCTTTTCTTTGTCACCTATATAAAGTACCTTTATTTTGCTAAGAAGCACTCTAAATGCATTTTTTAAGAAATACATAATTTACTCTTTATCTCACAAAAAGAAGATTACTCAGAAATTGCAGATTCAACAAAATAAGGTTCCATTTTTATACCCCCAAAATTTCCTTACATTTTCAACGCAAATGCGCAATTCAAAATGTGAACATACGATAAAAGGGTAAGTATTTCAGGTTCATCAAGGATGAATGACAATACGAATACCACTTAACAAATGTATTTATGCGACAAATGATATTGCTATTGTAGTAGAAAAGATGTAGATATAAATAGACGATAATACAGAAGATTATCTTATCGTCAGTGTACTATCAGGTGAATAAGTAAAATGCGAGAAGATGAGTAGGAGAGAAGAGCAGGAGAGAAGGATAAAAAAAAAGACGAAGAAAAAATTGACAACATGCAAGTTGTAAAAAAGAAAGGAGTAGTTGACCTTATAATCCCTAAAAGTGCAATTTTGTCACGTATAAAATATTTACAAAAGGAAAAAAAAAAAAGATACATTTAAACTAGAAAAATAATGCCTCTTCAAAAATCATTTTTTCATGGAGAGATTATATGAACAAAGTGAGGTAAAATAAAAAAGGCTCGAAAAAAAAAAAAAATATAACAGCAGTAATGGAATTACCTATGAACTAAAAAAAATCAATGTGAGCAAAATAAAGAAAAGAAACAGGAGAAAAATGATAATTGAAATGCTAGAGATAACCGAAGGCAGAACATTGCTTTTATTCGTTATTTGAAAACCTGACGTATTATATAGCATTCCAAAAAAAAAAAAGAACAGTCTAATTCTGTTTATATTTAATCCGTTATACAGTACGATAAGAGCAACAGAATACATCCTCCTTATATGTATACAAAACCGCTTTTAAAAATGCTAAATTATCAATAAATAGGGCACACAAAATTTGCAATGTTAAAGGTAATTTTACTTATAATGGTATACCAACTTATACGTGGAGACAAAACATTATGAAGAAGGTAATTTTCGAAAAAATATTTAAGGGTATATACAAAATTGTTCATATTGTTAAGGATGACTGAAAAAAGAAAATATTAGTGCAGGATATATTTACAAGGAAATGTCCATGTAATCGCGCAGGAAAAATAACAAATAAAAATTATTTAAAAACAGTTTAACAGTAATGATGCATATAAGCAAGCGGAAGTACAAAAAAATTACCACATAATATGAAATAGCAAAAAAAAAAAAAAAAAAAAGGAAAATAAAGCCATTTACTTAATTTGATACGCACACAATGGATATGAAAAATGTTTATGTACTATATAGCTTCATTATAAAATTTCCACGATATACCTCAAAAAATATATTACTCATCAGAAATGATATAAACTGTTGCGTTGAATTGAACGCTCAGAAATCCTATTGAATATGCATTGCAAAACAAAATAAAGAATAGTTCCTTACGATTCATGTGATGCACTGGTCAATTTCAAAATTCAAACTGATGAGATATAATGCACATATTCATACATAATATGTATGCATAAAATAAAATATAATTCCTGAGTAATCTTAACCTCTATTTAGTGAAAGTGAAATAAAAAAAAAGCGATTCCCATTTAGAATGCTCAACGAAGAAAATAAAATGCATGTATATAAATGAATTCCCTTTATTTATAGTGATATGTAACAATTTAGAGCGATGCAAAGCAATGTATAAAATTGAAAAGTTATTTTTATCAGTAAATAATAACTTAAAATAATTTGTAATATATTGTAATGATATATGAAATACGAATAGTGCACAAATTAAAATGCGCAATTTTTTGAACATACTTCTAATTTTTTGCACATTTTTTTTTTTGCAAAGTGCATGTAATTGCTTTATTCGCTATCGAAAAATAAAAACAAAATTATATTATTTTACTTTACCCTGATAATTAATCTTGTACTGCTCAAAAAACAAATTATTATTTGTATACCATAAGGAAACGTACCCATGAAATGTTCAAACAGAACTAGCAATAAATTGTAAACACATGCATAATGCAGTACAAACGCAGTTCACTTCCCTTTATTTAGAGCTATGTGCTACGATAAAAAAAAAAAATTTTAAATATAGGATTTCATGAGTGAATTAAATAATGCACTCCAAACTGACAATATTTAACCAATTTAAGTTTGCTTTTGTGTATCGCTAATAATACTATGAACAGTGTTATCATAGTGCATAATTTCCATCAGACAAAAAAATAACAAAAACTGAGAAAAATAAAACAAATAGTCATGCATATATACTTACAATATAAATCAAAGGAATGTAAATAATTAGAGCAATTTTTTACATTATGCACACTTTTATTTTTTCAGGTTGGAACCGTTATGCACGAATAATATGCACAATTTTTCTAAAACGTTTTAGAGCTATATTCAAACATATCTTTTTTTTTTTTTCCTATCTTTTTAAAAAGAAATATTAAAATGTAATGAGTGAATAAAAATATAATTTTTTTTTTTTACGCAAAAGTCGTCAAATAAACAATTTTCATGAAAAAATTACAAGGTTATATATCGTCTTTCATAGCATACTACTGTTATTTTTTTACATTAAGGAAAAATATTATCTTTATAATAATTACGTGTGTTATATTAATATGAAGGAAAATAAAATGAAACGAAAAAACGAATAGTAGTTTTCTTATTTCAAAAAAAAGGTATGTTTTCCCCTCCTCTCGCTTTTGCACACATTATTCGTATATGCAATTTTGTAAATAAAAAAAATAATATACCTTAAGGAAAAGAATTAAAATTGGTAATTTCATCAAATGAATAGGATTTTTTTTTTTTTTTCTTTTTTAAGCATATATTAATTTTAATTGTTTAGTGTAATTTTTAAGTGCATATTTTGTCCTCTAATATTTTTTATTTTTGGAAAAAAACTATTATCGTATTGCATAAATTTTAAGATAATCTTATCTTATTTTTTTGTACATTTACAATTTGCTACTTATATTTGTATATCCCATTTAAGTGAGAAATTATAGGCTTTATATTTTTTACCGTAAAAAAAAAAAAAGGAAAATACGGTAAAGAATATACATAATACTACCTCTGAATTGTCATTTGTGATACACGTTAAAATTGCCTAATTTGATTAAACTATCTCAAAATGAGGCAAATACTGAATATTGCCTTTTACCTAATTGTCCTAAGTTTATACACATACGAAGGTAATGGGAAAGACGTTGATAACATCCACAATGCTGCGAATAACAATAAGGGAAAACCCAATTTAAGGAATGGTTTTTCATTTAAAAATATTTTTCCACAAAACGAGGAAAGCGATTTAGAGGAAGAACATGATAATGATGAACATAATGCAGATGGAAATAACACCGAAATGTTAGAAGAAGCTCAGGTAGAAGCACAAGAAGAAGCACGAGGTGACGAAACAAAAGAACAAGCAGTTGCAAGGGCAACAAAAGCGAAAGAAGCTGCAGAACAGGCAAATACAGCAGCACAGGCATCAAAGGATAATGCAGATGAAATATGCAAAAAGATTGAAGCAGATCCAAATGCAACAGAAAATGCAAAAAAAGCAGTGAAAAAAGCACTAGAAAATGCAAACAATGCAGCTGAGCAAGCAAAACAAAAGGCAAGTGAAGCAGCAGATGCAGAAAAAAAGGCAAGCAAAGCAGAGAAAGATCAAGCAAAAGAACAAGCAGATACAGCTGATACAGCGGCAAATGATGCAAAATCACAAGCAGAAAAGGCAAAGAATGCAGAACAAATCGCAATAGAGGTTGAAAAAGTTGTAACAGCTAGATCACAAGTAACTGAAGCAAAAACAGAGATCGAAAAGGTAAAGGATTTAAAAGAAAATGTAGCAGAAGTAACTGCCGCAGCAACAAAGGCAACAGAAGCAGCAACAGAAGCAGAAAAAGAAGCAGAAAAAGAAGCAGAAAAAGAAGCAGAAAAAGAAGTAACACAAGGCGACACTAAACTAGAAAAAAAACTAAAAGAAGTAAAAGAAAAGGTTATGAAAGCACAAATAAAAGCAGAAGTAGTAAAAGCACTAGCAGCGAAAACGCAAGCAAAAATATCAAAGGGAGAAGCTGAAAAAGCAAGGGAAGTAGCAAAAGAATCAAAAAATAGGGCTGTGAACTTTACAAGTGGGTCGGAAGAGGTACAAAAAGTATCTGAAGAAATAAAAAATGCAGAAAATGCAATGCAAAGTGCAAACGAAGCAGCAGCAGCAGTAGAAAAGGCAGAACAAAAAGCAGAACAAGCAGCAACAGCAGCAAAAACAGAAGCAGAAGCAGAAAAAAAAGACACAACACTAGACGTCAAGTTAGAAACAGTAAAAAAATATACAGCAGAAGCACAGAAACAAGCAGCGGAAGCGAAGAAACAAAAAATAGAAGCACAAATAGCAGCAGAAGTTGCAAAGTCACAACAAGCAAAAGCACTAGCAGGATTAGCGAAGGCAGAGGCACAGAAAGCAAAGGAAATAGCTGAAAAGGCAAAGGAAGTAGCAATAAAAGCAAAGGAAGTTGCATTAAAAGCAAAGAAAGCTGCAGAAAATTCATCACAAACAGATGAAGTAGAAAAAGAGACAAAAGAGCTAGAAGAAACAGCAGAAAAGGCGGTAACGAAAGCTCAACAGGCATTGTCGGATGCAGAGAAGGCAATAAAAGCAGCAGAAGGTGCATTTACAGAAGGAGAAAAAGAAGAAGCTAGACAAAAGGGAGAAGTTCCACCAAAAGTAAAAGAAAAAGTAGAACAAGCAGAAAAAGATGCATATAAAGCGTCGCAAGAAAAAAGGCAAGCAAAATTATTAACTGAGGTTGCAAAAGCCAAAGCAGCAAATATAGAGGCACAAACAGCAAAAGTGGATGCAGAAAAAGCAAACACTGAAGCACAAAAATTAGGAGAAACTGCCAGTGAAGAAAAAGTTCAAGTGCAGAAAGCTTTAGAAATAGTAACCGAACAAGCAACAGTGACAAAAGAAAAAACTGATAAGGTAAAGACATTAGCAAAAAGTGCATTGACAGTAGAAAAAGTCAAAGTGCACGCAGATGCAGCAGTGGCAGCGGCAGAGAAAGCAAAAAAAGCAAAAAGAAAAGCAGAAATACTAATAGAAGCACCAAAAGCAAAAACAGCAAAAGCGGATGCAGAAAAAACAAAGCAAGAAGCAATCGAAGCAAAAAAGATAGCCGAAGGAGTAACAGAAAAATCTAATGCATCATCTAAAGCAGTAGAAGCAGCTAATAAAGCAATATCCAAAGCAACAGAAGCGACAAAGAACGCAGATGAAGCAATAAAAAAAGCAAATGAAGCATTAGCAAATGAAGAAAAAACAGCAATAGAACAAAACAAAGTCGACGATATAAAAAATAATGCATCAGCTGCAGTGCAGGCATTAGCCGTTGCGAATATTGAAAAAACAACAGCACAAAAAGCTGCCGAACTGGCAAGAGCTGAATCGGCAAAAATGGAAGCGAAAAAGTCAAAGGAAGCAGCAGAATGGGAAAAAAAAAGAGCAAAGGAAGCATTAGAAGGATTGAAAGGGCTAGAAAAACTAACAGGAGCGAAAGATGCAGAAACAAAAGTAAAAGAACATATACAAAAAGCAGAAGCAGCAGCAGAGGAAGCATCAAAACATGCAAAAGATACAGAAGATGAAGCAGCGAAAACAACAACAGAAGAAGTAAAAACAGGAGGAACCGTAGAAGATGTAAAAAAACAAGCAAATAAAGCAGTGGACTTAGCAAAAAAGGTGGAAGAGGCAAAAAAACAAGCACAACAAGCAGCAGAATCTGCAGTAGCTGAAATACTAAAAGTGCATGAATCTGCGAAAACACAGAATGTACAGCAAATATTAAACATACCTGTAAAAGAAAATGAGTATACAAAATATGAAATGGAAGATGTAAGTGAGGAACAGGAAGAAACAAATGAAGAAGAAGCAGAAATTAATCAGGAAACAGTAAAAAAATACGAAGCGGAAGAAGAGGGGGAAGAGGAGAAAGAGGAGAAAGAGGAGAAAGAGGAGAAAGAGGAAGAAAAAGGGGATAAAACCGAAGCAGAAAATATGAGTCAAAAGGAAAAAGAAAAAGATAATTCTGCATTAAATGATGAGAATGCTCATAAATCCCTTGAATCTCATTGTAAAAATTTTAAAGGTCTTAAAAAAGAAAATGACGAGTTATTTGAAACGATAACTAGTATAGTTGATACTGATACTACACTTTTTGACAAACTGAAGGATTTAGAACATGACATAAGTCAGCATTTACAAAACATATAAGTATTTTTTTAAAAAACATATTTTTTTCATTTAATTATAGTTAGTCATTTTTTTTAAATAAATAGTAAGGTATGATAAATCTAAATTATGTTACAATAACTTTTAACCACAAAATTCATATACAATATATGAACCAAAAAGAAGTATATAATTATTACACTCAAGCAAAATGATAATGGTGTGAGTGGTGGTTACCAGAATAGTTCAAAATTTTAGCTAAAAGGAACTGCACTCAAATTTAATTTCTTAACATAGTAGTAGAAAAAAAAAAAAAAAAAAAAAATGAAAAAAGGGGAATAACAAAAGAGATTAAAAAAAGAGAGTTTTTTTACATATGAGCAAAATGAATGACATTATGTTTTTTTAAAATATTTTGAGTTACCAATTATCATTATATATTTACACCATTTACATATTAATTTAAAATAACAAATTGAAAGAAAAAATGTGAAAAAAAATTATGGGTAAATTTGTGTGGCGATAGAAAGGAGGGGAAGATATTTAAACCATAGCATATAATAAATGGACAATTTATAGTATGTACACCTACTGAATATGATTTTCGCACATTCTTTTAATCATTTAAATGTATAAATACTACCTAGTATGTTTATAATAAAAATGGACAACGAATATAAACATATATATATATATAGTTTTGTGTCGACCTAGAATAATGCAACGAAATACAAGTTTTTATTTTATTATTTTTTTTTTTGTTAAAGGTAAAATATTTTAGTTCATAATTTTTTTTTTTTTTAATTTGAAAAAAAAGATATGCAAATGAAATACTGAACATAAATAATCGCTTATTTGTTTATAAATCTGAAGGAAAAACAATTTAGAATAGTAGTTCCGAGATATTTCATGAATTGAGCAATACAAAGTGCATTTCATTTAAATTGATCATAGTTATTAAAAAAAAATGATATCCCTCTTCGCTAGTAGTAATTATAAATAGTTAAAATAATTGCATTTAAATCAGGTCAATTCTGGAAAATACAATTTTTTTTTTTTTGCACACACAGCTAAGAGGAATACATTTCAAAATAAAAAATAATTTCATCAAGGAAACATAAAATTTTATTTTTGTAATATGAGAAAAAAAAAAAGAACTTGTAAAAATAATTTTAAAAAATATTACATTTTGTTATTAACAATTTTTTAGAGTGTAGCAATTATGTATATATAAATATATGTACTCATATACATTTTTTTGAACGTTTTCTTTGTTTCCCCCTTTTTGCACTTAGATTTTTTTATATGTAATTTGTTTAAAGTTGTGTACAACTAAAAACGCATATTTCTTAGTAAAACGAAAAAATTGAAGCAGAACACTGGCATATTAAAAAGTTACTTTTATTTTTTTTTTTTTAATACCCTTTTAAGTATCCTAATTTGATTAAAATATCTCAAAATGAGGCAAATACTGAATATTGCCTTTTACCTAATCGTCCTAAGTTTATGCACATATGAAGGTAATGGGAAAGACGTTGATGACATTCACAATGCTGCGAATAACCATAAGGGAAAACCCAACTTAAGGAATGGTTTTTCATTTAAAAACATTTTTCCACAAAACGAGCAAACTGATTTAGAGGAAGAAGATGAAGATGAATATAATACAGATGGAAATAATACTGAAATGTTAGAAGAGGCTCAAGTAAAAGCACAAGAAGAAGCACGTGGTGACAACTCAGATATTGCAAATGTGGAAACTGCAAGAAAAACAGCAGAAGAGGCTAATAAAAAAGCAAATGAAGCAAAAGCTAAAATACAAAAGGTAGAAGAAGTAGACGAAGCTAAAAAAGCAGCAGAGAAATCCATAAAGAGAGCAAAAGATGCAGCAGAAAATGCAATACAGAAAGCAAAAGAAGCAATAATTGCAGCAGATAAAGCAGATAAGGCAAAAGCGGAAAACAAAACAGAGGAACTAAAAAAAGAAGCTACAAATGCTGCAAACAATGCAAATTTAGCAAAAGGAGAGTCGGAAAAAGCGAAAAAAGCAGCAGATGTAGCAACAGAAGTAGCCAAAGCGTTAAAAGCAAAAAAAGACGCAGAACAAGAAAAAGAAGCAGCAATAAAGGCTAAGGAAGAAGCAAGTACTGCAAATAAGGCAGCAGAAAAAATATCAAAATCCGATTTGGCAGAAATGGCAAAAGATACTGCAGAAAAAGCAGGAAAAGCTGCAGAAGCTGCAGGAAAAGCTGGAACGGCTGCAGGAAAAGCCGAAGAAGCAGCAAAACAAGCAGGAAAGGCTGCAAATGCAGCAATAGAGGAAGGAGAAAAAGATGGATCAGGTGATGAACCAAATTTAGAAATAGTGAAAGAAAAAGCAAACACATCAGAAACAGAAGCAGTAAATGCGAAAAATGCGAGAATAGAAGCAGAATTGGAAGCAGCAGTAGCAAAAGCGCAAGCAGCAATGTTACAAGCAGAAGTAGCAAAAGAGGAAGCAAAAAAAGCAAAGGGCGTAGCAGAAAAATCAAAATATAAAGCAGTGAACTTTACAACAGGATCGGCAGATGTACAAAAAGTAATCGAGGCAAGACAAAATGCATCTAAAGAAGCTGATAATGCATCAGAAGCAGCAGATAAGGCAACGAAAGCAGCAGATACAGCTGCAGCAGAAGCAAATACAGTTGATGAAAAAAAAGAACAGGCAAAAAAAGAAGAAAAAATACTAGAAGAAGTAAAAGAAAAAGCAGAAGCAGCAAAAACACAAGCAGAAGAAGCAAAAAAAGCAAAAATTGAAGCACAAACAGCAGCAGAGTTAGCAAAAATACAAGAAGTAAAGGCGAGAGCTGAAGCAACAAAAGCCGAGGCACAGAAAGCGAAGGACATAGCAGAAAAAGCAAAGGACATAGCAGAAAAAGCTAAGGAAGTAGCAGAAAAGATAAAGAAAGCATCTGAAGTAGAACAAAAAGTAAAACAAACAGCAAAAGATGCAGTAGAAAACGCAAATAAAGCATTGGTTGCAGCAAAAAAAGCGATAGAAACAGCAGAAGATGCAATAGAAGATGTAGAGAAAACAACAGAAGAAGTGGGAAAAGCTAAAACTGAGGTAGCAGAGGGAAAAACAGAGGAAACGGTGCTAAATAAAGTGAAACAAGATATAAAGAAGGCAGAACAAAAGGTCGAGCAAGCGTTGCAAGATAAAAGGGAAGCAGAGATATTAGCAGAAGTAGCAAAAGCACAAGTTGCAAATATAGAAGCAGAAACGGCAAAAACCGAAGCAAAAAAATTATCGGAAAATGCCACGCAAGAAAAAGGTAAAGTAAACGAAGCTGCCACGACAGCAGAAACTAAAGCCAAAGAAGCAGAAAAAAAAACAGAAGAAACTAAAAAAGTAGCAAAAAATGCATTAACAACAGGCAAGGTCAAAGAAAAGGCAGACGAGGCAGTGGCAGCAGCAGAGGAAGCAAAAAAAGCAAAAAGAAAAGCACAAATATTAGTAGAAGTACCCAAAGCACAAGAAGTAAAAGAAAATGCAAAAAAAGCAAAGCAAGAAGCTGAAGAAGCAAAAAAGAAAGCTGAAGGAGTAGCAGAAAAATCTAATACATCATCTAATGCAATAGCAGCTGCCAATACTGCAATATCCAAAGCAACAGAAGCTATGAAGAACGCAGATGAAGCAATAAAAAAAGCAAATGACGCATTAAATGATAATACAGGAGCAAAAATGCAAGATACAACAGTACAAGCAATAAAGGATAAAACATCTGCAGCAGCACAGGCAGTAACAGATGCGAATACTGAAAAAACAACAGCACAAAAAGCTGCCGAACTGGCAAGAGCTGAATCTGCAAAAATGGAAGCGAAAAAGTCAAAGGAAGCAGCAGAATGGGAAAAAAAAAGAGCAAAGGAAGCATTAGAAGGATTGAAAGGGCTAGAAAAACTAACAGGAGCGAAAGATGCAGAAACAAAAGCAAAAGAACATATACAAAAAGCAGAAGCAGCAGCAGAGGAAGCATCAAAATATGCAGGAAAGGCAGAAGATGCAAGAACACAAGCGGAAACTGAAGAAAAAAAAACAAATTGGGAATTAACAGAACTGAATAAACATGCATCTAATGCAGAAAAAGAGGCAGGAGAAGCAAAAAAAGCACACGAACTAGCAAAACGAGAAGCAGAATCTGCAGTAGCTGAAATACTAAAAGTGCACGAATCTGCGAAAACACAGAATGTACAGCAAATATTAAACATACCTGTAAAAGAAAATGAGTATACAAAATATGAAGTGGAAGATGTAAGTGAGGAACAGGAAGAAACAAATGAAGGAGAAGCAGAAATTAATCACGAAACAGTAAAAAAATACGAAGCGGAAGAAGAGGAGGGAGAGGAAGAAAAGGAAGAAAAAGGGGATAAAACCGAAGCAGAAAATATGAGTCAAAAGGAAAAGGAAAAAGATAATGATCCATTAAATGATGAGAATGCTCATAAATCCCTTGAATCTCATTGTAAAAATTTTAAAGGTCTTAAAAAAGAAAATGACGAATTATTTGAAACGATAACTAGTATAGTTGATACTGATACTACGCTTTTTGACAAACTGAAGGATTTAGAACATGACATAAGTCAGCATTTACAAAACATATAAGTATTTTTTTAAAAAACATATTTTTTTCATTTAATTATAGTTAGTCATTTTTTTTAAATAAATAGTAAGGTATGATAAATCTAAATTATATTACAATGATAAGTTTTAAGTAGCCACAAAATTAATATACAATATATGAACCAAAAAGATGTATATGCTTATTATACACAAACAAAATGATAATGGTGTGGATAGGGGTTACCAGAATAGTTCACAATTGTAGCTAAAAGGAACTGCACTCAAATTTAATTTCTTAACATAGTAGTAGAAAAAAAAAAAAAAAAAATGAAAAAAGGGGAATAACAAAAGAGATTAAAAAAAGAGAGTTTTTTTACATATGAGCAAAATGAATGACATTATGTTTTTTTAAAATATTTTGAGTTACCAATTATCATTATATATTTACACCATTTACATATTAATTTAAAATAACAAATTGAAAGAAAAAATGTGAAAAAAAATTATGGGTAAATTTGTGTGGCGATAGAAAGGAGGGGAAGAAATTTAAACCATAGCATATAATAAATGGACAATTTATAGTATGTACACCTACTGAATATGATTTTCGCACATTCTTTTAATCGTTTAAATGTATAATTACTACCTAATATGTTTATAATAAAAATGGACAACTAATATAAACATATGTATATATATATAGTTTTTTGTGTATCGACCCAGATTAATGCAACGAAATACAAGCTTTTTTATTTTTTTTTTTTTTTTGTTAAAGGTAAAATATTTTAGTTCAAAATTTTTTTTTTTTTAATTTGAAAAAAAAGATGTGCAAATGAAATTTGAACATAAATAATAGCTTATTTGTTTATAAATCTGAAGGAAAAACAATTTAGGAGAGTAGTTCCGAGATATTTCATGAATTGAGCAATACAAAGTGCATTTCATTTCAGTTGATCATATTTATGAAAATAAAGTGATATCTGTCTTCGATAGTAGTAATGATAAATAGTTAAAAGAATTGCATTTAAATCAAGTCAATTCTGGAAAATACAATTTTTTTTTTTTTTGCACACATAGCTAAGAGGAATACATTTCAAAATAAAAAATAATTTCATCAAGGAAACATAAAATTTTATTTTTGTAATATTGGAAAAAAAAAAAAACTTGTAAAAATAATTTTAAAAAATAATGCATTTTGTCATTGATAACAATTTTTTAAAGTGTAGCAATTATGTATATATAAATATATGTACTCACATTTTTTTGAACTTTTTCTTTGTTTCCCACTTTTTGCACTTAGATTTTTTTATATGTAATTTGTTTAAAGTTGTATACAACTAGAAACGTATATTTCTTAGGAAAACGAAAAAATTGAAACTGAACATTGGCATATTAAAAAGTGACTTTTTTTTTTTTTTTAATACCCTTTTAACTATCCTAATTTGGTTAAACTATCTCAAAATGAGGCAAATACTGAATATTGCCTTTTACCTAATCGTCCTAAGTTTATGCACATACGAAGGTAATGGGAAAGACGTTGATGAGATTCACAATGCTGCGAATAACAATAAGGAAAAACCCAACTTAAGAAATGGTTTTTCATTTAAGAATGTTTTTCCACAAAACGAGCAAAACAATTTAGAGGAATATGTTGGTAATGAATATAATACAGATGGAAATGATACCGAAATGTTAGAAGAAGCTCAGGTAGAAGCACAAGAAGAAGCACGAGATGACGAAACAAAAGAACAAGCAGTTGCAAGGGCAACAAAAGCGAAAGAAGCTGCAGAACAGGCAAATACAGCAGCACAAGCATCAAAGGCTAAAGCAGATGAAATATGCAAAAAGATTGAAGCAGATTCAAATGCAACAGTAAATACAAAGAATGCTGTGAAAAAAGCACTAGAAAAAGCAAACAAAGCAGCTGAGCAAGCAAAACAAAATGCAAAACAAGCAGCAGATGCAGAAAAAAATGCAAGACAAGTGGGAAATGATCAAGTAAAAGAACAAGCAAATAAAGCAGATAACGAGGCAAACGATGCAAAAACACAAGCAGAAAAAGCAAAAAATGCAGAACAAATCGCAATAGAGATAGAAAAAATTTTATCAGCCAGAACACATGCAAATGAAGCAAACACAGAGGCCGAAAAAGTAAAGGATTCAGAGGGAAATGTGGCAGAAGTAACTGCAGCAGCACAAAAAATAATAGATGCAGTGCAAAATGCATTACAAGCAGCAACTGAAGCAGAAAAAGAAGCAGAAAAGGAAGTGGAACACACCGACATTAAGCTAGAAGATATGCTAAAAGAGGTAAAAGAAAAGGTTATGAAAGCACAAATAGAAGTAGAAGTAGTAAAAGCACTAGCAGCAAAAACACAAGCAAAAATATCAAAAAATGAAGCCGAAAAAGCAATGAAAGTAGCAGAAGCATCAAAATATAAAGCAAAGCACTATACAGAAGGATCTGAAGACATACAGAAAGTATCTGAAGCAAGAAAAAATGCAGACAAATCATTTCAAAATGCAAACACAGCAATGCAAAAGGCAAACGAAGCAGAAAAAGCAGCAGAACAAGCAGCAGCAGCAGCAGAAACAGCAGCAAAACAAGTTACAACATTAGACGTAAAGCTAGAAACAGTAAAAAAAAATACAACAGAAGCAGAAAAACAAGCAGGAGAAGCAAAAAAACAAAAAATGGAAGCACAAATAGCAGCAGAAGTATCAAAATCAGAAGAATCAAAAGCGCGAGCAGAATTAGCAAAAGCAGAGGCACAAAAGGCGAAGGAAATAGCAGAAAATGCAAAGAAAGTTGCAGTAAAAGCAAAGGAAGCTGCAGTAAAAGCAAAGGAAGCTGCAGAAAAATTATCGCAAACGGATGAAGCAAAAAATGAGGAAAAAAAAGTAGAAGAGGCAAAAGATGCCGAACGAACAGCAGAAAAGGCAATAGAGAATGCAGAGCATGCATTAACGGATGCAAATAAGGCAATAAAAACAGCAGAAGATGCAATAAAAGAAGTAGAAAAGAAAGAATTTATACAAAAGTGGGAAATTCCACAAACAATAAAAGATAAATTAAAACAAGCAGAAAAAGATGCAGATAAAGCGTCTCAAGAAAAAAGGCAAGCAAAGATATTAACTGAGGTCGCAAAAGCAAAAGCGGCAAATATAGAAACACAAGCAGCAAAAATGGATACAGAAAAGGCACACACTGAAGCACAAAAATTAGATGAAAGCGCCAAAGAAGAAAAAGATAAAATACAGGAAGCCTTACAAACAGTAACGCAACAAGAAAAAGTGGCAAAAGAAAAAGCAGTAGAAGCAGAAAAAGTAGCAAAAAAGGCATTAAAAGTAGACACAGTCAAAGTAATAGCAGATGCAGCAGTAGCAGCAGCAGAAATAGCGAAGAAAGCGAAAAGAAAAGCAGAAATATTAGTGCAATTACCAAAAGCAGATGCAGCAAAAGCAGATGCAGAAAAGGTAAAGGAAGAAGCAGAAGAAGCAAAAAAGAAAGCTGAAGGAATAAAAGAAAAATCTAATGCATCATCTAAAGCAATAGCAGCTGCCACTACGGCAATATCCAAAGCAACGGAAGCAGCAAAGCACTCGAATGAAGCTATAAAAAAAGCAAAAGAAGCATTAGCAAATGAAGAAAAAAATGTAATAGACCAAGAAAAAGTCGACGAAATAAAAAATAATGCATCAGCTGCAGTACAGGCATTAGCCGTTGCAAATACGGCAAAAACAACAGCGCAAAAAGCTGCCGAACTGGCAAGAGCTGAATCTGCAAAAATGGAAGCGAAAAAATCAAAGGAAGCAGCAGAATGGGAAAAAAAAAGAGCAAAGGAAGCATTAGAAGGATTGAAAGGGCTAGAAAAAATAACAGGAGCGAAAGATGCAGAAACAAAAGTAAAAGAACATATACAAAAAGCAGAAGCAGCAGCAGCGGAAGCATCAAAACTTGCAAAAGATACAGAAGATGAAGCAGCGAAAACAACAACAGAAGAAGTAAAAACAGGAGGAACCGTAGAAGATGTAAAAAAACAAGCAAATAAAGCAGTTGAGTTAGCAAATAAGGTGGAAGAGGCAAAAAAACAAGCACAACAAGCAGCAGAATCTGCAGTAGCTGAAATACTAAAAGTGCACGAATCTGCGAAAGCACAGAATGTACAGCAAATATTAAACATACCTGTAAAAGAAAATGAGTACACAAAATATGAAGTGGAAGATGTAAGTGAGGAACAGGTAGAAACAAATGAAGGAGAAGGAGAAATTAATCAGGAAACAGTAAAAAAATACGAAGCGGAAGAAGAGGAGGAAGAAGAGAAAGAGGAAGAAAAAGGGGATAAAGCCGAAGCAGAAAATATGAGTCAAAAGGAAAAGGAAAAAGATAATGATCCATTAAATGATGAGAATGCTCATAAATCCCTTGAATCTCACTGTAAAAATTTTAAAGGTCTTAAAAAAGAAAATGACGAATTATTTGAAACGATAACTAGTATAGTTGATACTGATACTACACTTTTTGACAAACTGAAGGATTTAGAACATGACATAAGTCAGCATTTACAAAACATATAAGTATTTTTTTAAAAAACATATTTTCTTTATTTAATTATAGTTAGTCATTTTTTTTAAATAAATAGTAGGGTATGATAAATCTAAATTATATTACAATGATAAGTTTTAAGTAGCCACAAAATTAATATACAATATATGAACCAAAAAGATGTATATGCTTATTATACACAAACAAAATGATAATGGTGTGGATAGGGGTTACCAGAATAGTTCACAATTGTAGCTAAAAGGAACTGCACTCAAATTTAATTTCTTAACATAGTACTAGCAAAAAAAAAAAAAAAAAAAAATGAAAAAAGGGGGATATCAAAAGAGATTAAAAAAAGAGAGTTTTTTTACATATGAACAAAATGAATGACATTATGTTTTTTTAAAATATTTTGAGCAACCAATTATCATTATATATTTACACCATTTACATATTAATTTAAAATAACAAATTGAAGGAAAAAATATGAAAAAAATTTATGGGCAAATTTTGGTGGCGATAGAAAGGAGGGGAAGAAATTTAAACCATAGCATTTAATAAATGGACAATTTACAGTATGTACACCTACTGAATATGCTTTTCACACATTCTTTTAATCGTTTAAATGTATAATTACTACCCAATATGTTTATAATAAAAATAGATAACGAATATAAACATATGTATATAATAGTTTTTTTTGTGTCGACCTAGAAGAATGGAACGAAATACAAGCTTTATTATTTTTTTTTTTTTTTGTTAAAGGTAAAATATTTTAGTTCATAATTTTTTTTTTTTAAATTTGTTAAAAAAGATATGCAAATGAAATACTGAACATAAATAATCGCTTATTTGTTTTTAAACCTGAGGGACAAGCAATTTAGGAGAGTAGTTCCAACATATTTCATGAAGTGAGCAAGTACAAAGTGCATTTCATTTCAGTTAATCATATTTATTAAAAAAAAATGATATCCGTCTTTTTTTTTTTTTTTTGCACACATAGCTAAGAGGAATACATTTCAAAATAAAAAATAATTTCATCAAGGAAACATAAAATTTTATTTTTGTAATATTGGAAAAAAAAAAATGTTTTTAAATAATTTTAAAAAATATTACATTTTGTTATTGACAACAATTTTTTAGAGTGTATCAATTGTGTATATATACATATATGTACTCATATACATTTTTTTGAACTTTTTGTTTCCCCCTTTTTGCACTTATATTTTTTTATATGTAATTTGTTTAAAGTTGTATACAACTAGAAACGTATATTTCTTAGTAAAACGAAAAAATTTGAAGCTGAACATTGGCATATTAAAGAGTGACTTTTTTTTTTTTTTTAATACCCTTTTAAGTATCCTAATTTGGTTAAGCTACTTCAAAATGAGGCAAATACTGAATATTGCCTTTTACCTAATCGTCCTAAGTTTATGCACATACGAATGTAATGGGAAAGACGTTGATGACATCCACAATGCTGCGAATAACAATAAGGGAAAACCCAACTTAAGAAATGGTTTTTCATTTAAAAATATTTTTGCCAAAGATGAGAACAATCATTTAAAGGAAGAAGATGATGCTGAAATTTTTCAGAATGGGAAGGAATATAACAATGATGTAAATAGTACGGATGGACATAATGCAGAAAAGTTAGAAGATGTTCAAGTAGAAGCACAAGAAGAAGAAGATGCAAGTGAGAAAGCAAAAGAAATCCAAAAAGCAAAACAAGCAAATGAAGATGCAGAAAAAACCATACAAAAAGCAGAAGCAGTAAAAGAAAAAGCGGAAAAAGTAAAAGACATAGATGAAGCTAAAAAAACTGTAAAAAATGCAAAGGCATTGGCAGATAAAGCAAAAGAAACAGCAGATAATGCAAAGAAGGAAGCAGGTAATGCAGAAACTACGTCTAAAAAACTATCAGAAATAAAAGTACATGCAGATAAAGCAGATACAGATGCAAAACAAGCAAAAATAGAAGCAGACAAAGCAGAAAAAATAGCAGAAATAGCAACAGAATTGGCAAGTGCAGTAAATTCAAAAAAGGAAGCAGAAGCAGCAAAAAAAGAGGCAGATGATGCAAAAAAAGAAGCAGAGGCATCAAGAAACACAGCACTCCATATAAATAAAATATCTGGAGAAGTAAAAGAAGTATCTGAAGCAATAGAAAATGCAAACAAAGCAATAGAAAATGCAGATAAGGCAATAAAAAAGGCAGATGAAGCAGTAACAAAGGCAAACACAGAAGTACAAAATGCTGTCACAGAAGCAAAAGAAGCCGAAAAAGATGAAGTACAAAATGTAACAGAAGAAAATTTAGGAAAAATACTACAAGCAGTAAAAGGAAAAGCAGAAGCAGCAAAAACACAGGCATCAGAAGCGAAGAAACAAAAAATAGAAGCGCAGTTAGCAGCGGAAATAGCAAAAGCACATTCATCAAAGGCGCTAGCAGAATTAGCAAAAGCCGAAGCAAAAAAGACGAAAAACGAAGCAAAAAAAACAAAAGAAGTAGCAGAAAAAACGAAGAAAGTAGCAGAAAATGCAAAACAAGTAGCAGAAAATGCAAAGCAAGCACAAGAGGCAGTGGAGAAAGCAAAAGAGGCAGTAGAGCAAGCACAAGAGGCAGTAGAGCAAGCACAAGGGGCAGAAAAGCAAGCACAAGATGCATTGGAAGCAGCAGACAAGGCTATAATAGCAGCAACAGTTGCAGTAGCAGAGGCAGAAAAAGAAGAATCAAAAAAAGGAGATAAAATACCATCAACGGTAAAAGAAAAGGTAGTTAATGCAGGAACAGAGGCAAAAGAAGCTACAAATAAAAAAAGGAAAGCACAATTATCAGCAGAAGGAGCAAAAGCTCAAACAGCAAATGCAGAGGCACAAACCGCAAAAATAATTACAAAAAATGCAGAAAATGAAGCAGATAAATTATCAGGAATGACTGAGGAACAGAAAAAAAAAGTGAAGGATGCTGCCAAGAAAGCAGAGGAAAAAGCAGAAGAAGCAAAAAAAAAGGCAGCATTAGCAGAGAAAGGGGCAACATATGAATTACCAGTAGAAAAGGTCAAAGGAATGGCAAATGCAGTAGTAACAGTTGCAGCTGAAGCTACGAAAGAAAAAAGAAAAGCAGAAATATTAGTAGAAATCCCAAAAGGACAAGCAGCAAAAACAAATGCAGAAAAAGCAAAGAAAGATGCAGAACCAGTAAAACAAAGTGTTGCACAAGTAGGAGAAAAATGTAAATCAGCTGAAGCATCTAAGGTATCATCTACAGCGATAGAAGCTGCGAACAGAGCAGTATCCAAAGCAACAGAAGCGGAAACAGAGGCGAATGAAGCATTGAAAAAAGCAGACGAAGCACTGGTAAATGATGCAGAAAAAGTAATAGAAGAAGAAACGGTACAAGATATAAAAGACAAAATATCTTCAGCACAAAAAAAAGTAGTAGAATCACAAAAAGCAAAGGAAGAAGCAGAGAAAGTTGCAGAACTAGCAAAAGCTGAAGAAGCAAAAGTGGAAGCAAAAAAATCAAAGAAAGCAGCAGAATGGGCAAAAAAAAGAGCAAATGAAGCACTAGAAGGGTTGAAAGGGCTAGAAAAGCTAACAGGAGCGAAAGATGCAGAAAAAAAAGCAAAAGAATATATACAAAAAGCAGAAGATGCAGCAATACAAGCATCAACATATGCAGGAAAGGCAGAAGATGCAGCAACGAAAGCAACAGAAGAAAAAAAAACAAATGGAACCTTAACAGAACTACAGAAACATGTAGCTAAGGCGGAAGAAGATGCAAAAGAAGCGAAGCAAGCTCAGGAACAAGCAGAAAAAGCAGCAGAATTAACCGTAAATGAAGTACTAAAAGTGCAGGAATTGGCTAAGACGCATAATATACAGCAATTGGTAAACGTACCAGCAAAAGAATGTGATTATACAACTGACCAGTTAGAAGACGTAAGTGAAGAGAAGGAAGAAACAAACGAAGGAGAAGTAGAAGTTAGTCAGGAAGCAATAAAGAAATACGAAGATACAGAAGAGGGAGATGAGGAAGGAGGAGAGGAAGACGAAGAAGAAGCTAAAGAAAAAACCAAAGATCATAAGAATACAGATGTGGAAAAAAAGGAACCAACAGAAAAAAAAGAAATTAAAGACTTATCAAATGATACTATTGCTAGAAAAACGCTTGAAGTTCATTCAAAAAATGATACATACCATAAGGAGGCTGAAGAATTGCTTAAGAAAATGTCTAATCTGGTAGACGGAGAGACAGGAGTTTTCGATGAATTGAAAGATTTCGAGAAAGATTTTAGCGAATTTTTTTTAGGCCAATAAAAAATTGAACAATAATATAATAAAGAACCGTTTTAAGGAAATAACAATACGCTGCTGATTTATAAGGCAGATAAATTCGTGTTACCATTACTTTAAAATAAATTTTGTGTTGGAAAAAAACAGCACGATAGGTATTTTAAAGGGGACATTTCATTTTAATGATTCCCATGTTGTATTTTTTTTTTTACGTGCGTAATATGACATGAAAGTTTTTTTTGAAAGTGAAGAATTAGCGTAATATCAGCATAAATTTAGCATAAGTTTTTTGTTTTTTTTCTGTGAAATATGGAATTGTATGTATTTCTTTGTTTTTTTCTTTTTTTTTTTGTGTTAAGAAATTACTTAATGTTACTCATTTTTTATGTATTTTTTTTTAAGTGATATAAACACAATGTTTAAGACAACAAATGAATAATACTTTCCTTTATGTATATGGAATAAGCAATTTTAGAAAAATCAATCGCATAAGCAATGTTAGAATTTTCGCTAAATGTTGTACTGAACTTTTTAATCTTATAAAATGAAAATTATAAAATGAAAATATATCCTTCTGACAATATACAATGATAATTCATTTTATTAATTCAAAATAAAGATCTTAAGGATGCTCTTTTTTAGAGGAAAAAATAAAATTTTAAAATTTGCACACTTCCTATATATACTATTTCGAATCTAAATGTAAATTGGTTCGATTCAACTTGCATGTAATGTGTTATGACGAAAAAAAAAAGTGAAAATGGCATAATTGGTAAAGAAGTTAATCTCATTAATAAATAAAATTATCTATCGTTTTGACAGCAACTTTTCCCGCATTTTTTTTTATACCGCGTACATAATTTCTTCAGATGGCTTGATGTAACTTTATACAAATTTAAAGATAAATTCTGTTTCTTTTTTTTTTTTTTTTTTGATTCTATTTTATAAGCAGTTCAATGATTTATGTAAATGCAGCTGATACTTTTCTAACCCTTTTTGTAAAAAAAAATAATAAACATCTATGCGTATACGTGTAAAAAAAATGCCTCTTAACCTTTTTGTCTTTTTGTCGCCTTCAGTAAAACTGAAATTTTCAAAAATTATAATTCCAAATGAGGCAATTTTTAAGCATAACTTTTTATATATATTTTTTTCATCTGTCAAAATGATGGAAAATTCCTAGATACTGCAGATACCATTGATTCTACACAACACAGAAAAAAAAAAAAAAAAAAAAATTAAGACATGGTTCCTAAATTTATGATGTTCCTTTGCAACATGAGCAAAATGATTTAGATGTCGAAAATGGTGATATGGTAAAACTTGTTACAGTTATGAAATACACCAATATATCAGTAAACAAAAACCAGAATATTCGAAGGAGGAAAAACATATATGGGCTCAAGAAGCTATAGACAAAGAAACACAGGCAGAATTTGTACCTACAGAAAGGGAATACGGGAAAGAAAAGATGTACTAGGAAAAAGCAGCAGACTTCGCACAGGTAGAAAAAGTGAAAGCAGTAAATGCGGCAAAAGTAGCAGCTGCACAATCGGTTGAGGCATCAAAAGAAAAGGCAAAAAAGGCACAAGCAGTAGCGGTAGCAAGGACAGACGTGGAAAAAACAGAGGCCAAAACAGAAGAAGATGAAATCATGCTCAAAGCAATAAAAGCACAGGATTCTTCTTAAAAAGCAAACATAACAGCGCTAACAATGAAGGATGCAAAAGAATAAGCAGAAACGGCAGAGGTGCCTAAAGCAGAAGCGATAGAAGCCTGGGTGTCAGCAAAATGAGAAGCAAACAAAGAGGTAGAAGCAGCAAAAAGGGCTAAAGAACCTAGGATTGCAGAAAAAGCAAAGGAAGTGGCAGATATAGTAGAGGACGCGGTGAAGGAAGTAAAGAAGAAAGCAACGGAAGAAGCTACAGCAAAAGAAAAAGCAATACAGGCATCACAACGTGCAATTAAAAAATCTGGCAAGTCGCAAAATTGGGACATGTCAGAACTAATAGATGTATCACCAGGTGAAAGTGCAGACATAACACACAAGGAGGAAGATGGAGAATATGAAGGGGAAGAGATAGAAAATGCTAAACAAAAGGGGGATATCTGGAAAGGTGAAAATAAAGATGAGCACAAAAACGAGAAAAAAAAATGTACCGCTAAATGACGACAACCAGCATGAGACCATTGGAGCATTATAAAAATATTAATGATGCTACGAGAGAAGCTGAAGAGTTATTGAAAAGGGCGAGCAATTTAGTTGAAGTTGACGAAGAATTTCTTAACATACTGAGAGGACTAGGACAGGATATAAGTCAATATTTGAAAAACATATAAATACATAAAAAGAGTATTTTACTTAATAGCAGTTAATGATATATTGTGTTATGTGTATTACAAGGAGGAAGATGGCAAAAGGCTATTCCAAAAATTTTGCGATGCGACGAAGGAAAATTACTCCACGAATGGCAGTTATAATGTGCAAAATAGCAAGCACGCTTATTTATGATACATCATCTGTAATGATAGTCGTGCATGCAAATGTTATAACTCTTAGTGAATTCAACAGAATGTTATTTCATTTAGGCGTTAATCAATCGCAAAAAACTCGAAAAGAGCAAATGTACACATGCACATAAGAGCATAGGAAATATACCATTTTTAGTGAAACCGTAAAATAATTCCCGTTTAATTATCTTGAGTTGATAACACAATTACATTTTTGCAAAGGACATAGTTGCCAATATATCATTTTAAAGTTAAAGCATCTATGAGAAATAACTGTTAGGAGGGTTTAAATAGTAATAAAAATATATATAACTAAATCGATTAATTTAATAAATGAAATTTTTAAGATGTGTATAATAATGTGATATAAAAAAACTTAGATCAATTTAGTTCTATTCTAATTTGAGTATAAATTATTCATAAATATATCTATTGTATTAAAAATCATAGTTCTTTTTTATTTTTTTTCCTTTTTAACAAAATATATTTTTTCTCACATTTTTCACATTTCTCACATTTTTCACATTTTTCACATTTCTCGTATTTCTCACATTTCTCGTATTTCTCGTATTTCTCGCATTTCTCGTATTTCTAGTATTTCTAGTATTTCTCTTAAGTTTCCCTTTTAAATATTCCAAACAATGCACACTATAAATGTTTATTTTTTTTTTGGAAAAGGATTATACAGAAAAATTTGGAGTATCATTCTGATTTGTTACACTGAAGTGTCGGCTCATGGTTATATTATTTTTTTTCTTTTTAAATGGTAATATCACTAAATGTTGTCTTAATGAAAACATTACATTAGATAACGTAAAAATGAAAAAAGAAAAATGAAAAATAATTATTATGTTAATTTTATTTTTTAGGACAATTTTTTTTTTTTTTTTTTGCACACACAACCCGTGTTATGCATTCACAAATGGGAAAATAGTTTGAGCAGGTTTCTTAACATTTTAACAAATACGCAGCATTAAAAAGGGAAATACAACCAAGAAAGATGTTTTGAAAGATTATTTTTTTCAATGTTTCAAACTTTGTTCGCTCAGAGAGTGTATATATATATGCATACATTTCCCCTTTTAGACTTTTTCTTCACATTTATTTTCCTAAGTTCCCTATTTTAAGACATAAAATCAATTCTCCTAACAAAAAATAATATATGCTATTGCATTACTGTTTTCCCTTTTCATTATTGTACATTGTATTTTCCTAAAGAGTTGTATGCACTCGGGCACTTTAGCCTTTTCAGCAAACAAGGAATAAATATCGAAGGAGTCTTTCTCAATCATTTTCACCATTTCGATGTACTTTAAAACAGCCTAATTTGATTAAGCTATCTCAAAATGAGGAAAATACTGAATATTTCCTTTTTCCTAATCGTCCTAAGTTTATGCACACATAAAGCTAGCGGAAAAGACGTTGATGACATTCACAATGCTGCGAATAAGAATAAGGGAAAAACCAACTTAAGGAATGGTTTTTCATTTAAAAACATTTTTGCGAAAGATGAGAACAATAATTTAAAGGAAGAAGATGATGGCGAAAATTTTCAAAATGGGGAGTTGACAGATAATTCAAATAATCTCGAAATGTTAGAGAAAGAATTACCTGAAAAGTTAGAAGAGGTACAGGTAAAAGCACAAGAATCAGGTAATGAAGAAAAAGCACAAGCAGTCGAAAAAGCTAAAACGGCAAAACAAACTGCAGAAAATGCAGAAAAGGTCGCAGTAGAAGCAAAAGAAAAAGCAGAAAAAATAACCGTAACGAGTAAAGCTTCTGAACAAGCGAAAGAAGTAGCACAAAAAGCGATAAGCACAGCAAAAGGGGCGATAGAAAAAGCAAAAGTAGTAATAGAAAAAGGAGATCAAATAGAAAATGCTGAAAACGCAAAAACAGAAGCAGAACAAGCACAATCTGCAGCAGATGAAGCAAAAAAAATAGCAAATATAGCAGAAGAAACGGCAACAGAGCTAACAAAAGCAGAAGAAGCAATAAGAGAAGCAGAAAAAGCAAAAAATGATGTATTAAACTTAGTAAAAGGATTGGAAGAAACAGAAAAGGCAAAATCAGCAATAGAAAAGGTTAAAACAGTGGAAGAAAAGGCAAAGGCAGCTGCATTAATCGCAAAAAAGGAAGCAACAGAATGGGAAAAAGAAGAAAAGCCAGAAGAAAAGCTAGCAGAGAAGCTAGAAGAAAAGCTAAAAAAAGTTAAAGAAAATGTAAAAAAAGCAGAAATAGCAGCGGAAGTGGCAAAGGCACAAGCAGCATTAACAAACGCGGAAGAAGAAAAAAAGGAGGTAGAAAAAGCAAAGGATGTAGCTGAAAAGGCAAAGGTTGTAGTAGAAGAATTAGCAAAAGAATCTGAAGCGGCACGAAAATCCTCTGAAGCAGTACAAAACGCTAGCGATGCAGTGCAAAGTGCGAACGCAGCAGTTGTAAAGGCAAACCAAAAAGCAACAGCAGCAGAAACAGAAGCAAAAGCAGCCGATATAGAAGCAAAAGCAGCCGATATAGAAGCAAAAGCAGCCGATATAGAAGCAAACGCAGCTCAGATAGAAGTAAACACACTTGAACAAATACTGCAAAAAGTAAAAGAAAATGCTAAAGAAGTAGAAACAGAAGCAGGAAATGTGAAAAAAGCAAGAAGGAAAGCAGAAATAGCAGCAGAAGTAACAAAAGCACAAGAAGCAAAAGTAAAGGCAGAAAAAGCAAAAACAGAAGCAGACGGAGCTAAAGATAAAGCAGTGAAAATAGCAGATACGTGTAAAACACAAGCAATAACCAGTGCGGCAGAAAAAGCAAAAGCTGAAGCGCAAACAGCAAATCAAAAAGCAAAAGAAGCTTCGGATGCAGCAGCAAATACAGTAACAGAAGCAGATAAAGAAAAAGCAAAGGACGAAGGAACTATAGAAAATGTTAAGGGCAAAGCGTCAGATGCGATACAGGCAGCAGAGGCAGCAGAAAAAGCGAAAGTACAAGCTCAAATTGCAGCAGAAGTAGTAGAAGCAGAAGCAGCAAAGGAAGAAGCAAAAAAGGAAGCAGATTTAGCTGATGCGGCTAAAGAGGTAGCAAAAAAGGCAGCAGAAACAACAAAAGAAGCAGAAGAAGCAAAAAACAAAGCTGAAAATGCAGCTAAAATGGCAAAAGAACATGCAGGTGTAGCAGACAAGGCAGCGGCTGAAGCTGGAAAGGCAAACACGGTAGAAGAAGCAAAATCACAAACAACAAAAGCAACACAAGCCGCAGGAGAAGCAAAGAAAGAAAAAATTGAAGCGCAAATAGCAGCAGAAGTGGCAAAAGCACAAGTAGCAAAGGAAGAAACAAAGAAGGAAGTACAAAAAGTTGAAGAAGCAAAGAAGAAAGCGCAAAAAGCAGTAGAAATAGCAATTGCAGCAGAAAAAGTAAACAAAAAAGGAGATATAGTAACAAAAACTAAGGAAAAACAAGGAGTAGTGGAAACATCATTAACAGCAGTGAAAAGGGAAGAATCAGAGGCTGAAAAGGCAGTAACAGAAGCAAAAAAGGTATTAAAAAAGGAACAGACTTTAGCAGAAGGAGAAACACCATTACAGAAAGTACAAAAGGCGGCAATAAACGCAGAAACGGCATTAAATAAAGCGAAAACACAAGCGACTACAGCAGAAGAAGCAGTAAAACAAGCACTAGAACTTGCCGTTACGGATCATCCCAATATAGTAGAACTAGACTATACATCTCCAGGGGGAAATGGGGAAACAACAGATACCGTGGAAGACGTAAGTGAAGAACAGGATTATAAAAATGGTCAGGAAGAGCAAGTTAAGCAGTATGCTCCACAAAAATACGAAGAAGACGAGGAAGAGGTGGAAGAGGTGGAAGAAGTGGAAGAAGTAGAAGAAAATGGACATGCACCTAAAGAAGAGAGCAAAGATCAAAAAGAAAACAAAAAAGAAGGTGCACCATTAAATGATGATAACGCCCATAAGTTCCTTGAAGGAAATTACAAAAAGGTTAAAGATGTGAAAAAAGAAGACGCTGCATTATTGAAAAAGATGATGAATTTAGATGTGGATGCAGAAGTTATTAATACCCTCAAAGATTTAGGACAGGATATAAATCAATATTTGGAAAACATATAGATATATAAAAAGATTATTTTATTTAATAGCACTTACTGATATATCGTATTATGTTCCTTACATTAAGGAATTAGGCAGTACGGTGCTTAAAAAAAAATTTGATAAGACTAATGAGAATTATTCGACGAATGGCAATACTAATGTGCATAATAGTACAAGTGCTTATTTATGATGCATCCTCTGTAATGATAGCTATAATGGTAAATGGTACAAGTATTAGTGAATGCAACTGAGATGTTTTTCACAGGCTGATATTAATTTATCGCAAAAAAAGCGATAAAAGCAAATACACACATGTATATGCAAACAGAGCGAAATATGCCATATTAGGTGAAAGCGCAAACTACGCCTCCTTTAATTATCGTTAGTTACATAATTACATTCTTAATAATGTTTATGAACCGGTTTAACATGGTAAAAACAAAGTGCAAAAGACTTTACAGCCAAAAATATACAATAGTAGAAATGCTAAGGATATATATTTCGTAAAAGAAAATTTAAACATGTTTATATTTAGTTAAAATTTAAGCATACTATTATACTATTTTAACTAATTGCATGTAATTATAATACGTATAAAATTAACACAAATGTGTTATATTAAAAATGGAAACAGTGCTATTTTTTATGTCACCACTTAAAAGGGTGTAATAAAATACACATCTCTTTTTCTCTTTTATTTCTCTCTTAAATAATATACAAAGTGCTAACATCAGTAAATATTAATGTATTTAAAGAAGGATAATACAGAAAACTTTAGTGTTTCGTTCTCCTATGTTGCACTGAACCGTTTTCGGATGTTAATTACACTTTTTTGTATTTAATGAACAAAAATATGTAATAATCAGATCTTTATACTAATATTGACTTAGAAAATTATTATTATTTTTTTTTTTTTTTTCCATTTTAACAAAATATATATTGTTTCTAACATTTCTCGCATTTCTCGTATTTCTCTTAAGTTTCCCTTTTAAACATTCCAAACAATGCACACTATAAATATATGTTTATTTATTTTTTTTTTTAGAAAAGGATTATACAGAAAAATTTGGAGTATCATTCTGATTTGTTACACTGAAGTGTCGGCTCATGGTAATTTTATTTTTTTTCTTTTTAAATGGTAATATCACTAAATGTTGCCCTAATGAAAACATTACATTAGATAACGTAAAAATGAAAAATAATTATTATGTTAATTTTATTTTTTAGGACAATTTTTTTTTTTTTTTTTGCACACACAACCCGTGTTATGCATTCACAAATGGGAAAATAGTTTGAGCAGGTTTCTTAACATTCTAACAAATACGCAGCATTAAAAAGGGAAATACAACCAAGAAAGATGTTTTGAAAGATTATTTTTTTCAATGTGTCAAACTTTGTTCGCTCGGATAGTATACATATTTATATTTATATTTATATTTATTTTTATATATGTATACATTTCCCTTTTTAGACTTTTTCTTCACATTTATTTTCCTACGTATCCCAATTATAAAACAAAAAAGCAATTCTCCTAACAAAAAATAAGATATGTTATTGCATTATTGTTTTCCCTTTTCATTATTGTACATTGTATTTTCCTAAAGAGTTGTATGCACTCTGGGCGTTTTTTTAACCTTTCCGGCAAACAAGGCATACATATCGAGGGAGTCTTTCTCAATCATTTTCACCATTTCGATGTACTTTAAAACTACCTAATTTGATTAAACTATTTCAAAATGAGGCAAATACTTAATATTGCCTTTTACCTAACCATACTAAGTTTATGCACATACGAATGTAATGGGAAAGACGTTGATGACATTCACAATGCTGCGAATAACGATAAGGGGAAACCCAACTTAAGAAATGGTTTTTCATTTAAAAATATTTTTCCACAAAACGAGGAAAACGATTTAGAAGTAGAAGATAATGATGAATATTTTCAAAATGGGAAGGGTTTTGCAAATAATACAAATAATAAAGATGGAAATGACAACGAAATATTAAAAGAGGCTCAGGCAGAAGCACAAGCAGAAGCACAGACAGAAGCACAGGCAGAAGCACAGGCAGAAGCACAGGCAGAAGCACAGGAAGAAGCACAGGCAGAAGCAAGTGGTGACAACACAGAAGAAGCTGCAAAAGTGGAAAAAGCAAGAGCAATTGCAGAAGAGGCAAATAGAATAGCAAATGCTGCTAAAGAAAAAGCAGAAAAAGTAGAGGAAGCTAAGAATGCAGGAGAGAAAGCAATAAAGAGAGCAAAAGAAGCAGCAGCTAGTGCAATAGAGAAAGTAAGGAACGCAAAAGATGCCATAGAAGAAGCAAATAAAGCAGTAAAAGAAAAAGAACAAAATGCAAAAGAAAAAGTTACAAAAGCTGAAAAAGATGCAAATGATGCAATGGAAGATGCGAATAAAGCAAACAAAGCAGCAGAAATAGTAATAGAAGTTGAGAATGCAGTTAAAGCTAAAGAACAAGCAAATTCAACGAAAACAGAGGCAATAAAAGTAAAGGACTCAAAAGAAAACTTAAGAGAAGTAACTGAAGAAGCGGAAAAAACAATTATAACGGCAGATAAAGCAATAAAGGCAGCAACAGAAGCGAAAACAGAAGCTGAAACGGACGAAGCAAAAGATAACGTAGCACTAGAAAATATACTAGAAAAGGTAAAAAGTAAAGCAAAAGAAGCAGAAATAGAAGCAGAAGTAACAAAAGCGCTTGCAGCTAAGACAGAAGCACTAATAGCAAAAATAGATGCAGAAAAAGCAAAAAACGAAGCAGTAAATATAGCAAAAAAAGCCAAAGACGCAGTAGAAAAGGCACAAGAAGCGGCAACAAAGGCGAAAGAAGCTGCTAATACAGCAACAGAACATGCGCTAGAAGCAGAAAAGGCAGAAAAAGAAGAAAAAACACAAGAAACATTAGAAAAAGTTAAAAATCTTGCAAAAGCAGCAGTAGGTGCAGCAGGCGAAGCAAAGAAAGCAAAACTAAGTGCAGAAATAGGATTAGAACTAGCAAAAGCAAAAGAAGCTGTAGAAGCTACCAATGCAGCAAAAGAAGAAGTAAATAAAGCAGAACAAATAACAGCTGAAGAAACAGCAAACGAAGTTGCGAAGAGTGTAGTGAAAATAGCACAAACAAAAGTAACCAAAGCAATAGAAAATGCAACTGCAAAAGCGAAAGATGCTGCATCTGCTGCAGAAAAAGCAAAAACAATAGAAACGTTAGAAGAAGTTACAGCAAAAGCACAAACTGCTAAAAATGCAGCACATGAAGCAAACAAAGCTAAGGAACGTGCAGAAATAGCAGCAGAAATAGCAAAGGAAGTAGCAAAAGCAGAAATGGCAAGAAAAGAAGCCAAATTAGCAAAAGAGGCAGCAGATAAAGCAAAAGATGAAGCAGAAAAAATAGCACAAGCACCCAATTCTTCAGAAAAAACCAAACAAGCAGCAAATGAAGCACTACAAGCAGCGAAAAGTGCAGAAACAAAAGAAAAAGAAGTTGAAGTTAAAGCAAAAGATGCATTTGAAGAAGCAAAAAAAGAAGTAGAAAAGGGAGAGGAAGAAAAAGGAACAGTCGATACAGTAAAACAGAAGATAAAGAAAGTATCACAAGTATCGGAAGAAGTGAAGAAATACAAAACAGAAGCAGAGGTAGCTACAGAAGTAGCAAAAATAGAAGGGGCAAAAACGGAAACAGAAAGTTTGCTAATAAAAGCACAAGCAGCTAAAGCGAGAGCAGATAAAGCAGTAGCAACAGCAACGGCAGTCGAAAAAGTAGAAACGGCGGCTGCAGGAGCGAAAATTTCAAAAGAAAAAGCATCTTTAGTAGATGTAGCATTAAAAAAAGTGCAAACAGCAGAAGGAGATGCACAGAAGGCAGCAAGCGAAGCAGCAGATGTTAAAAATGCAATCGCAGATATAGAAAAAGAAAAAATGTTAGATATGTTAAAGGAAAAAACTAGAGCAGCAGAAGAAGCAAAACAGAAAGCAGCAGATGCAGCAAAGGATGCTGACACACAAGCAACAGAAGCAGAAAAGGAAGCAGAAAAAGCAAGAGCACAAAAGGGAAAAGGCGAGGCGGAAAATGCACTAAAAAAAGCAGAAGCGGCAAAAGTAAGAGCAACGAAAGCAGAACAAACAGCAACAGAAGCAGAAGCCAAAATAGCAAATGAAAAAATAAGAGCAGCAACAAAAAAGGTTAAGGAAAAAGCACTTGTTGTAGAAAATGCACGCAAGACTGCAGAAACAGAAGCAGGAAATGCAGGGAAAGAAGCAAAGGAAGCAGAAACAGAAATGGAATTAGAAAATATACAAAAGAAAGCGACTTTAGCAGAAGCAGCACATGAAAAGGCAGAAAAAGCAGCATCATTAGCAGAAAGAGAAGCAATAGAAGCAGAAAAAGCAGCAGAAGCGACAAAAGCAGAAGTAGCAAAAGAAGAAACAAAAAAGCAGATGGGAAATATGGAAGAGGCAAAGACGAAAGTAGAGAAAGCAGTAGCAGTAGCAATAGAAGCAGAAAAGGTAAACAAAAAAGCAGATGTAGTAGCAAAAACTAAGGAAAAACAAGGAATAGTAGAAACGGCATTACAAGCGGTAAGCACAGCAGTGAAAAAAGCAGAACAAGCAGCGACAGAAGCAGAAAAAGCAGAAACGTTAGAAGTGGCAAAAGCAAAGTCATCAGAAGCAGAAGCAGCATTAAATAGTGCAAAAGCAGCAGTCACACAAGCAGAAGAAGCGGTAAAACAAGCGCTAGACATAGCCATTGCAGATAACCCTAATATGGTGGAACTGGAGTATACATCTCCAGGAGAAAATGAAGACACAACTGATCATGTGGAAGATGTAAGCGAAGAGCAAGGAGAAGAAAGTGAAGACGAATCAGAAGATAAACAGGGAGTAGTACAAAAATACGAAGAAGGGGAGGAAGACGAGGAAGATGAAGAGGATGAGGAAAAGGTGGAAGAAGTGGGAGAAAAAGTGAATGTCTCTAAAGGCGAAAGCAAAGATTCAAAGGAAAACAAAAATGACGGCGCACCACTGAATGATGATAACGCCTATACGTTCCTTGAAGGAAATTATAAAGATGACGATTCCACCAAAAAGGCAGATGGTGCATTATTTGAAACGATAAGTGGTTTGGTTGATGATGACACATCAGTTATTAATACCCTCAAAATGCTAGAACACGATATAAATGAATTTTTGAACGTTATATAAATGCATAAAAGGAATATCTGATTTAATACCATTTACTAACTCCGATTACATTGAAAGATGAGATCAATAATAGTGATGTTACTACACTGCGACGCAACAATCGTTTTAATAACTGCTTGATAGTTCATAATTAGTACTAAAAATAAAATGTATGCATATTTTTCTTATTTTAAACAGAGTGATAGTGTCATAAATAAAAGTTGCTACAAAATTTTGTGAATGTTGGAAAGCCGACAGTCTATTCAAGATTAAACAGAGTCAGTTTAAAAAGGGTGTTAATATGTATGTATGTATGTATGTGTATTGTTAGAATGATATGAGAACGGACATTAAATAGCCACTTAGACTAGTTTTCCCGTATCCAATCGTTCTCGGTTAAGAAATCTTATTTATATTTTTACACATATTTAAACATCAATTTTAGTTTACAAAATGGAAGTTCCGAATGGTACGCAACTTATAGGTAGAACTGCGTGGCAGTATACATATTCACGAGGAAAATAAATTAAAGAAACACGTAACATTGGAGATATTTGAACGCCCTTAAAAATGCGTACTCCATTTTTTATGTCTGCGTATATTTTTGTATGTATAATTAAGTGCTAAACGTTTACATATATATATATATATATATATATGTATATATATATATGTATATTAAAGGCGCAACTAATCAAAAGATTTTTGCTTTTTTTCGTAGGATAAAAAAATGTGCCTCTTTGTTTATTATTATTATTTTCTGTTTTCCCCTATTTTAACAAATTACAAATTATTATTCAATTACAATTTGTCATATGTGGTGATTAAATTTTTCCAGTTGTCATCATAAAATATGCTCGAAATTTGATGAATAATAATTTGTTGTACGTATATGAAGTGTGCTCTTTCAGGAAAACCTTCCAACACATTAAACAATGTTGCAATTATTGGACCATGCTATTTTTACCTTTTCCCACATTTTTTTTTAATAGTGTCTCTGAAAAGTTGTAATGATAACTTTAGTATGTAAAGTCAAGTTTTCTTTTTTTGTGAAAACTTTTTTTGAGAAAACTTTTTTGAGAAACCTTTTTTTGAGAAAATTTCTTTTTTTTTTTTTACTCACACAATTAATAGTCGTAATTTTCGGAAAATAAAAGGATGAAATGTTCATATTATTAATGTATAACTTAAAAAAAAAAAAATTACATTTCAAAAAAGTATTAAAATCGTTAATTTTGACAATGAATAAAAATGTGCTGAAAAAAAAAAATATATTTTTTTATTTTTTATTTTTTATTTTTAGATTTTTTCTATCATTCTATTTTCCCAAGTTTCCATTTTTTCCAACATAATGTTGTTACTTTTTACACATTTTAAGATAACTAAACTGCTTCTATCTATAATTTTAATTAATTTTCTCTCTAAATTGTAAAAATAATTGGGGTTTTTTTTATATGCATATTACCTACATTTTTTTAACCATTTTAGTAATATAAAAAAAGGAAACATTAAACAAACATGCATTTGTTCCGATATTAATTCTCAATTTTTTTCACCCTTTTGATGCATTTTAAAATTGTCAAATTTGGTTAAGCTATTTCGAAATGAAGCAATTAATGAATATTGCTTTTTACCTAATAATTTTAAGTTCATGTGTACACAAAAGTAACGGAAAGGACATAGATCACATCAACAATCTTACGAGTAAGGAAAAACGCCAATTAAGGAATGGACTTTCGAGTAAAAACATTTCTACACAAAATGGGAAAAGCAGTTTGGAGATAAGAAATAATTATGACAATCATGATGATAAAAATAATGCAATTTCTGGAAGTATCGATATGGTAGAAAAATCCAACGAATCATTAGAACAGTTAGAAAAGTTTCAGGTAGAAGCACAAGATGATGCAAATAATGCAGATAAAGAAAAAGAAATCGAAAGAGCTAAAAAAGCAAAGAATGACGCTGATAATTTGTTAAAAAAAGCAGAAGAATATGTGAAGAGAGCAGAAAAAGCAGTAGAAAAATCTAAAGCTGTAGGAACTGTTAACGAAAAAGCAAAACTCTCAGCAGCAATGGTGGAAGAAGAAGAAAGTAACGCAAAAAATGCGTTAGAGGATGCAAAAAAATTAGTAGATGAAATTGGAATAGAAATCGAAGCAACAAGAACAGCACCCACATTAGATATAGCAAAAACCAAAGCAAACAATGCAGAAACATCATTAAAATTAGTAGAACAACAAGCACAAATCGCCGAAGCGGCAGCGGTTAATGCAGAGTTAGCTGTATCACATGTGGAAAGAGCATGGATAGAAGCAAAAATAGCATCTTATCTAGAAAAAATAGAGTTATTAAATGAAAGGGCAAAAAAAGCGCAACAAAAAACGCGAGAAGCAAAGGAACGAGCTGATAAAGCAGTGCAAGCAGTAACATCCGTAGAAGCAATAAACGAAAATGCAAAAAACGCAGCAACAAGAACTAGAGAAAAAGCTCGTGCAGTAGAAGCGTCATTAAAAATTGTAGAAGCAGAAGTCACAGTAGCAGAAAAAGCATCAACAGAAGCAGAAAAAGCGGCAACATTAAAAGGAGAAAAAGGAAAAGAACTAGAACAAACAGAAATTACTACAGAAGAAAAAAGAGCAAAAGTGGAAGAAACGGTAAAGGGAAAAACGCGTGAAGTGGAGGAAGCAACGGTAAAAGCGGAAGCAGCCACAACAGAAGCAGAAGAAGCTGCAAAAGAAGCGGAAGCAGCCTCAAAAGAAGCGGAAGCAGCCTCAAAAGAAGCGGAAGCAGCCTCAAAAGAAGCAGAAGCAGCCTCAAAAGAAGAAGCAGCAGCCTCAAAAGAAGCAGAAACACCATCCGAAAAGGCAGCGACAACACCTGAAGAAGCAAGCACAGCAGAGAACCAAAATAGAACGCAAGTAGGAAATAATTCCGCAAAAGAACGTGTTGACACTGATGTTCATAAGGGGAAAGACAAGGAACAAATTGATGAAGGGGAAATAAAAGAAAAGTCACTACAACAAAAAAACGGAGAAGTTAAAAATGATCAACAAGAAGACAAACCATCGATCTATGAATTCATAACAATGCTCATAACTCCCTTGATGGCCATCATAAACTTGATAATTGCGATAAAAAATATTCTAGTCAATTAATAAAAAGGGTGCAAAGCAATAATTAGTGCTAATTCAGCAGTTATTAGAAATTTCAGAAGTATATAATGGCATATAATTCAATTTTTGAAAAAACATTTTTTTCATTTTGTGGCAATATCCAGTTTGAAGTTTACTATAGAATAGTTCTCCTACGACTTTGCCTCATAATTCAGCATAATCATTATCACGTGTTGCATTATCAATGCACAAAATTAAATACACATTCATACGTTTAGTTTTAAACGGAATGATAACGGTATTAATAAAAGACGCTATACTATATGTCGAGAGTCTAAACCGCGGACATTTTATTCAAATTTATAGGGGATCAGCTCAAAAAGGGTGATCAAATATATGTATATATATATATATATATATATGTATGCCAGAGTGGTAAAGAACGGATATGAACTAACCTCTTAAAGTAGTCCTCTCTTATCCTAAAATATTCAGTTCATAAACCTTATTTATGTTTTTATACATATATAATCATCAATTTTAAATTACAAAATTGAAGTTTCGAATGAGACTCAACTTCCAGGTATAACTGGGCGAAAATAAAAATGCTCATGCAAACTCATTAAAGAAATACCTAAAATTGGAGGTAGCCGCATGCTCTCAAAGAATGTGCGCACTTCATTTTAACAATTTTGGCGCTTATTACTATGTGCGTAATGAAGCACAAAAGAACATTTTTAAAATTGGTAATTCCTGCAAAATTTTTAGTTCCCTCTTCATCCAAAAAGGTATGATGAAGAGTGTCTTTTTTTCTAATGATAGAATATTTTATATTATTCATTTTTCATTTGTTCAACCTTAACATAAAAACAAAAAAAAAGGCCTATAATTAACGCCAAAATAGATGTTTTGCAAAATTTTGAAAATAATAATATCACCAATTTTTTTGCAAAATTTTTTCCATTTGCTAAATGTCCTTTTTTGCTAACAATACTTTCATTTTTGTTTAGACATATTGGATAAATAGTATTCCCCCTTTTCAATGTTCATACAGATTATATTCATTTTTTTTTGTAAAAAATAATTTTTATCGTTTTGCACACGTATTTCATGCATTTTTGCATTTCACAATTTTAAAAAATTGAGAAGATTCGATTTATACATAACTTTTTGCAAGAAAATGTTTTATCTCGATAGTAGGCGAAATTTTATCGTGTGTTGTGAATAATTTTTTCCTTTTTTTTTTTTTAGATTTTTTCTACTTTGTTTTCCAGCGTTTCCAATTTTGCATACTTCAATGAAACTTAAATTTATGTATTTTTTTTTTTTTTTTTTTTTTTTTTATAGCTACATTTACGAAATGACTTTCTCGTAATATGCATTAGTTAATTAGCTGTAAATTTTCTTTTCAAAGAAAACGAAAAAAATTAGAACTGAAAAGGGTTTATTACAATATTCCCATATATGAATTATTTTATTTTTTTTAAAGCGTTCTAGTATATTTTGTTTTTCCAAAAAGAGAAAGATGAGTAAGATGAAAGAGGTCAAAATGATGAGAAATATGAATAGGAATCTTGGTATTGCCATATTTTTACTTACTTTAATTTTATGTGCACTTGAAAGTAACGGAAAAGTAATAGACAGCACTCTTAATATTGAGAATGCAAATCAGGGAAAACCCAATTTAAGGAAAGGTTTTTCGAGTAAAAATTTTTCTCTGCAAAACAATGGAAATAGCGCAAAAAAGTTGAAAATACCAAAGGAGGCATTTCACAAATTAAAGGCACTGCAAGTACAAGCGCAAGAAGTACTCCCAGAATCGATTACAGATGAAACAAATAGAGCAGAAAAAGCAAAAACAAATGCAGAAAGTGCAGCAAGCGAAGCGCAAGCATCAAAAGAGAAAGCAGAAAAATTGTTGCAGGGTGTAGAAGAAGAAGTAGCGCAAAAAGTAAGAGACGCAGCAAGCGCAACCGTAAAAAAGGCAACAGAAGCGTCCAGCAGAGCAGGAATAAATGCAAACGATGCAAAGGGTAAAAAAACTCAAACGGAAGCAAAAGAAAATGCAGATGCAGCAGAAAAGGAAGCAAAAGAAGCGAATATTGCAAAAGAATTAACAATACAAGTAGAAAAAATAGCAACAGAAGTAGCAAAGGCAGCAAAAGCAAAAAAGGAGGCAGAAAAAATAAAAACGGGAGCAGAAGCTGTACAGGCGGAAGCAACCGAAGCATCTAAATCTCAAGAAAAAACAACAAAATATGCAAAACATGCAAAAGAAGCACTAGAAAAAGCGACACAATCAATAGGACAAGCAACAGTAGCATTAGAAAGGGCAAAAGGAGCATTAGAGAAAACAACAGAAGAATTAGAAAAAATAACAAAAGAATTAGAGAAAACAACAGAATCACTGGAAAAAATAAAAGAAGAAACAGTAAGAGATGATAAAATAGAAGAAATAAAAAGAATAGCAGATGAAGCAGAAAAAGCAACACAAGCAGCGAACGACCTAAAAACAAAAGCTGATGTGGAAATGCAAGCAGCAAAAAAGGAAGCAGAAGATAAAATGGTGCACATACAAAAAGCAGAAAAAGCAAAAAAAGACTCTGAAGAGGCGACAACTGAAGCGCAAACAGCAAAAACGAACGCAGAAAAGGAAGTAGAAAATGTTGAAGAGGAAGAAGTGAAGAAAGTAGCAGATAAAGTAAAAGAAGCAGTGGACGCAGCAGCAAAAAAAGCAGAAGAAGCAAAGACCACAGCATCCAAAAAGGAAGATGCAACAAAAAAAGCGGGAACAATAGCAGATGCAGAAAAAGAAGCAAATGAAGCTAATGCGGCTGCAAAAGAAGCGGGTGATGCAAAGGAATTAGCCAAAAAAGTAGAAGAAATAGCAAAGGAAGTAGCAAAAGTAGAAAAGGCAAAGAAAGAAGCAAACAAAACAAAATCAGAAGCTGAAAGTATAAAGGAAAAAGCACCCCAAGAATCTAAATCGTTAGAACAATCAACTAAAGCAGTAGAACAAGCCACACAGGCATTAGAGAAAGTAACACAAGTTTTGAAAAAGGCATTAGAAGTTTTAGAACAAGTAAAACAATTGTTAGAAAAAAAAATAGATAAAACAATAGAATCAAAAACAATAGACGAAATAAAATCAGTAGTAGCAGAAGTGGAAACTGCAGTGAAAGCTGCGAAAAAAGCAAAAGAAGAAGCAATGCAAAAGGAAACACCAACGGAAGAACAAATAGCAAAAGCAGAAGCAGCAAGAAAAGATGCTGAAAAAGCATCAAAGGAAGCGGAAACAGCAAAAACGAACGCAGAAAGGGAAGTAAAATTGGTAGAAGAAACAGAAGATAAGGAAGTAGCAGAGAAAGTAAAAGACACAGCAAAATTAGCAGCAGATAAAGCAGCAAACGCATTGAGCACAGCATCCGAAAAGAAAAAGGCAATAAATAAAGATGAAAACGTAGATACAGCAAAAGAAAAGGCAATTGCCGCAGAAGCAGCTGCAAAAGAAGCAAATGTTGCAAAGGAATTAGCAAAACGAGTGGAAGAAATTGCAAAGGAAGTAGCAAGAGCAGGAACAGCCAAAAAAGAGGCAAGCGCACTAAAAACAGCCGTAACAGAAGCAGCCAAATCATCACTAAAGGCGAAAGAAGCTTCCGACAAAGCAACGCAAGCAGTAGAACAAGCTACACAAGCATTAGAATTAGCAAAAAAAACATTAGAAAAGGCAAAAGAAGTCTTAGAAAAGGCAAAAGAAGACTTAGAAAAACCGACAGAAGCATCAATAGAAACAAAAACAGTAGGAGAAATAAAGAACAAAGCAGATGCAGCTGTAGAAGCAGCAGAAGGAGCGAAGAAAGCAAAAGCAGAAGGAGAAATAGAACCAGAAATAACCAAAGCAGTAGCAGCAAAGGAAGAAGCAAAAAAGGCAGAAGTTGCAGCAGCAGAAGCAAAAAATCAAGCGGAAGAAGCAGGGAAAAAAGCCATGTCAGAAGGAGTAAAAGCAGCATTAACTAAGACGGAAAATGCAGCGAATAGAGCAAAAGAACAAGCAAACAAAGTATCCCTAGCAGCAAAAGCGACAGAAGAAACAAAAACAACATTAGACGTAGATTTAGCAAAAAAAAAGGCATTAGAAGCAGTTCAGGCTACTGCAGAAGCGAAAAAAGCAATGGAACAAGCACAGAAAGCAGCAGAAGTCGCAAAAGCAGAAGTAGCGAAGGAGGAAGCGAAGAAAGCAAAAGAAGCAGCAGATAAGGCAAACAAAAGAGCGATAGAAGCGTTGGAAGGATTAAAAGGACTAGAAAATCTAGCAGGAGTGGAAGAAGCGAAGAATGGGCAAAAGAAGGCAGAAGCTGCATATAGCAAAGCAGAGAAACACGCAAAAGATGCAGAAACCGCAGCAACGGAAGCAGGGGAGGTGGAAAAGAAAACAGACGAAACGGTAGCGGCAGTAACGGAAAAGGCAACTAAAGCGGAAAATGCAGCAGGAGAAGCGAAGAAAGAACAAGAACTAGCAGAACAAGCACTGGAATTAACAATAACAGAAGTACTAAAAGTACAGGAATTGGCTAAAACGCAGAATGTACAGCAATTTGTAAATGTACCTGTAAGAGACAGCGAATACACAACCGAGAACATGGAAGATGTAAACGAGGAGCAGGAAGAAGCAAAAGAAGATGAAGCAGAAGTTAAGCAGGAAGTAGTACAAAAATATGTAGAAGAAGATGAAGTGGAAGAGGAAGAAGCTGAGGAAGAGGAAGAGGAAAAAAAGGGAGGTAACTCGGAAGCAGGGAATTCGGATACACAAAATAGTGAAAAGAGTAGTACTCCGTTAGATGATACTACTGCTAGTAAATCATTTGAAGACCATTATAAAAATAATACTTACCAAAAGGAGGCAGACGAATTATTGAAAAAGATATCCACATTGGTCGACGAAGAAACAGGAGTTTTCGATACATTCAAAGAATTGGAACAAGATTTTAGCGAATTTGTTTTAACCAAATAAATATTTTAAAGGGACAGCATATTTCATGTATTCAGTCACAACTTCTAATTGACACTAATCCTATGATAGTGCATGATGTAGTATAAAAACATCACTATATTGTTAGCGCATAACTACCCATAATCATTACTTCATGTTGCATTGTCAGTGCGCAAAGTAAAATGCACATTTATACATTTAGTTTCAAGCGATGTGGTAGTGTCATCAATAAAGGCTACTACAAATTTTATGAAATTTGGAAGAAATGCATTACATTAAAATATAAAGGAGGGTCAGCTTGAAAAGGGTGTTAAAATATGTGGATATACATGTATATGCATATATATATATATATATATATATACGTCAGAATGACAAAAGAACGGACATGAACTAACGTCTTAGACATATTTTTGCTTTATTCAATTATACTCATTTGATAAACCTTACTTATATTTTTATGAATATTTATACATTAATTTTAAATTACAAAATGGAAGTTCATAATGGAGCGCAACTTATAGGTAGAATTGTGCTTCACGGTAAATACTCACAAGGAAAATAAATTAAAGAAACACGTGAATTTTAAGATTATTTGCACACATCTAAAAGAATGTGTACCATTCATTTTAACAATTTAGGAGTAAGCTATTTTCGAAATAATATAACATAAAACATTTTTTTTAAAAGTGGCAATCCCTGTAAAATTTTTTAATTTTTTCTCCTTCCATAAAGGTTTAATGAAAGACGTCCTTTTTTTTTTTTTTTTTTTTTCTCTGGTAAATTCTCCACAATCTCTTTTCCTGATCCTAATATGAAAAAAAAAAAAAAAAAACGCTACCTTTAATTAACGTTAAAATGAACATTTTGCGAAATATAGAAAATAATATCACCAATTTCTTCGCGCATTTTTTTCCTTTGATAAATATGCTTTTTTCTAACACAATTTTAATTTTTTTTTTTTAACTTATTAGTGGGAAATTATTCTCCCTTTTCAATGTTCATACAGATAATTTTCATTTTTTTTGTAAAAAGTAATTTTTATATTTTTGCACACGTGGTTTACGCATTTTTTATTTTTTTATTAAATTTTAATTTTTTTTTTTTTTTTTTTTTTTTTTTTTTTTTTTTATAGCTACATTTACTAATTTGCATTCTCATAAT